>JAVIAB010000156.1:26492345-26508487 GCA_032433765.1 Megaustenia siamemsis
AGCAACATGAGATGCTGCCAGTAACATGGAAGTTATCAGGGGAACATGAGATGCTGCCAGTAACATGGAAGTTATCAGAGCAACATGAGATGCTGCCAGTAACATGGAAGTCATCAGAGCAATATGAGATGCTGCCAGTAACATGGAAGTCATCAGAGGAACATGAGATGCTGCCAGTAACATGGAAGTTATCAGGGGAACATGAGATGTTGCCAGTAACATGGAAGTCATCAGGGGAACAAGAGATGTTGCCAGTAACATGAAAGTTATCAGGGGAACATGAGATGCTGCCAGTAATATGGAAGTCATCATGAGAACAAGAGATGCTGCCAGTAACATGGAAGTCATCAGGGGAACAAGAGATGTTGCCAGTAACATGAAAGTTATCAGGGGATCAAGAGATGCTGCCAGTAACATGGAAGTCATCAGGGGAACAAGAAATGCTGCCACTAGCACGGAAGTCATCAGAGCTATTACGTCCTGGCAATCTGAAATGGGAAGATACAGGAGAATAATGGTTATGGTTATGGTTATGGAAGGCCTCGTCATCACTGCAAACGAATTAAAATCCATAATTGCTCAACCGCCCGTGCCAGTGGAATCATCCGAATTACTAACACATCTCCCAAACTAAGAAAGGTAACTGTAGTCCCCATCGTAGCAGTCTCAGCACACGCCAAAAGACATAAGGCGAAATCGCGCAGAAAGTGAACACAGCCAACTGTTCTCTGTCGTACGATATCATCATTCATCGTAAACAAGCGGGATATCGAAACAGGATCAAAACGGATGAGACACACAGCTCACGGTGTGCACAGAGCACTTAACTCAGTAGCTCCTGCAACAAGCCGGAATTGGAATATGAGGAAACTGCAAGAAGGAACACTTTTCAGACATAGCCTTCAATGGTTCCCGCCGACTATCCACCATATACCATGGAAGTTCGCGTCCTCCCGAAAACGATGATCGTCGTAGCTCTTGATGATGTTAGGCCATCGCTGATGACTCCAATTCCAAACACATAGACACACAGTGGTGTTAAGTTATCATTTCCAATCAAACAGAAGCCACCTGACCTGTAGTTAGTAAAACCACAGAGAGAATATGATTTTGTGACCTTCACTGATTCACTCTTGGATGTGAATGTGTAGTTTACACAAGAGGAGAAGTTTTCAACTACAGTGATCCCATTTAAGGCAATTCTGTGATAGCAAGGCAAGTCTCCTTTATAGCAACAGAACTTGATGTTCTCTGCTCCCTTATTGTAGCTGCTGCCACACGATTCCGATGTCTCATTAACTTGGACATCATTCAAGAACAATGTCAGATTAGCATTCCATAGATCTGGCTCTGCTGATGAAGTGCTTGGTGCAACAGTTGTATCAATCATACAGGAGGCTCCTGGTTTGTGGTCATTAATATCATAGACAGCATATGATGTTGTTATATTCAGTATTTCTTTCTGGGGTGTAAATATGTGGCACACACATGGAGAGTGGTTTGTGGTAACAGTAATCCCATTAAAGGCAATTCTTGGGTAGCATGGTATAGCTGTTTCAGAACAGCACAATCCTATGATGTTTTCTGTGTTCGCTATAAAGCTGCTGCTGCTACACAATCGTGATCAATTATAGGTGTGAACATTGTTCACTTGCAATGACAAAACTGCTTTGTTTACATCATAAACTTCTGGAAGCGAATCATTTATGGGACTAATAATACAAGTTATTCTTCCATCGGAGATATCTTCCTTGAGCCCCCCCCCCCCCCAAAAAAAAAAAGGTCTTTGGTTAAAAAGCACATATGTTTTTGAGTTAAACACAAAATGAGCCCACTTCAAAGATTCAAAATGATCCTTGCCAATGCCATCCGTTTGCCCAAGTTAGGTCCTTAGTTACCAAGGTCATATACGAAGCCATCAAATTAAAGACTTTATCTACAGCGAAGGTTACCGAACTGTGAACAAACATTTATGTTCAAACCCTTGTGCAAATAATTATATGTCAGAATAACTCAACGTAGTAATTATATGTCAGAAAAACTAATAGTAGTAATTGTATGTCAGAAAAACTCATCGTAGTAATTATATGTCAGAAAACTAATAATAGTAATTATATGTCAGAAAAACTAATAGTAGTAATTACATGTCAGAAAAACTGATAGTAGTAATTATATGTCAGAAAAACTGATAGTAGTAATTATAAGTCAGAAAAACTGATAGTAGTAATTATATGTCAGAAAAACTCAACATAGTAATTATATGTCAGAAAAACTGATAGTAGTAATTGTATGTCAGAAAAACTCATCGTAGTAATTATATGTCAGAAAACTAATAGTAGTAATTATATGTCAGAAAAACTAATAGTAGTAATTACATGTCAGAAAAACTGATAGTAGTAATTATATGTCAGAAAAACTCAACATAGTAATTATATGTCTAAAAAACTGATAGTAGTAATTATATGTCAGAAAAACTCAACATAGTAATTATATGTCAGAAAAACTCAACATAGTAATTTTATGTCAGAAAAACTCAACATAGTAATTATATGTCAGAAAAACTAATAGTAGTAATTATATGTCAGAAAAACTAATAGTAGTAATTATATGTCAGAAAAAAAAAAGCTCTTGGCGATGTTAATAGAAACAAATTAGATCAAAGAAAGCGTTTATGAAAATACAAGGGAAATTACTGGTTATTTTCAAGAGCATTGCAGCAATGAGAGTTATTCTTTGTACAATGTGATGTAATAATAATTACTTTCTTCTTTTGTAAAAATACTTTTGCGAGCACGGATGATGCGTTTTTTTTTTTTTATATTTATTTGTGTGTGTGTGTGTGTGTTAAGATATTACGTACTTTTTTCAAAATGTTTAAATTCGTATATTTTATATCTTTAAAAATAAAATGTATCAGCTTTCTATGTTGTATACTTATTTTAACTGGATTACAGATCGACAAAGAACTGTTAAAGAGGTGCACTCAAGAATAAAAGTGAGTAGAGATTAAATCGGTTAGCGGGGTAGAGTTCTGCCCTACCAAAGGAGGAGTAAGACGTCTCCTTTCCTCCGCTAGTCTTCGGTACACCCCTGGGCAAGGTGGAGCTCCCTTTCAGCCCCCCTATCAGGGTTATGTGAAGCCATTGGAGCAGGTGGTGGATGGTGTTGTGGGAGCAGCCGACAATTAGTGTCAGTTATGGTCCCCACGCCGCGATGGCAGGCAGAGGATCTCATGTATAGAGACAATGGTTGCGATCTCCGACTAGTACAGTCACTGCCAAGAAGGAAAGGAATGGCAAACCACCTTCTTATATTGCCTAGAATAATTATAAACAATCACAATCTTATATTAACAGCTAACGACGTTAATGGGGACTTCACAGCCACCTCGTCCGGTAGGGAGCGTCATGTGCTTCAGGTGACACCCGATCGTCATCAAGCAACTGTATGCAAAATCAAAAATAAAGAGACACTAGCAATAGGAACTTGGAACGTTAGATCAGCATTCCAGGTTGGAAAACTAGAAAAAATCACTCAAGAAATGAAGAGAATGAAATTGAACATCTTGGGACTATGTGAAATGAGATGGAAAGGAGCAGGATTATTACAACGCTACAGTGGAAATGTAATTTACTCTGGGGAACCACACATGAAAGAGGAGTAGGCATCATGTTAGATAGAGAAAGAAGCAAAACAGTGACAGGATTTTGGCCAGTTTCAGACAGAAATCTGCTAGTACAATTGAGAGGAAGACCAATGGATATCAACATAATTCAAGTTTATGCACCAACAAGTAATAGCGAAGAAGAAGACTGACACTTTTTACGAGGAGCTAGAGGCAACGGGAATAGTGTAAACCCCATGAAATAACTATTATATTAGGGGATTTCAGTGCAAAGTTAGGAACAGCTAAAGTGCAAAATGTGACTGGGAGGCATGGCTTTGGAGAGACGAATGACAGAGGGGATAGATTGATAGATTGGGCAAAGACACATGAAATGATTATAGGTAACACCTGGTTCAAGCAACACCCTAGGCGACCATGGACATGGCAAAGCCCAGACAAAAAAGTACACAATGAAATTGATTTTATACTGGTACAGAGAAGATTCAGGAATGGGCTAAATCGGTTAAAACAAGGCCAGGAGCAGATTGCAGTAGTGACCATGTAGTTGGAAAGATAAGAATAAAACTGCGGAAGGCACAGAAATCACCAAGAAATATAAAATTAGAACTAGATATGCTAAGCTTAGACAAACATATGAGTGATAAGTACAGCATGATAGTACAAAATAGATATAATGCTATTGAGAAAATACAGGACATCCAGGAGCAGTGGGAAATGCTCAAACAATCGATTCAACAAACATCAAAAGAACTAATACCAGTGACTAAAAGAATCAACAAAAAGAAATGGATGACAGAAGAAATATTGCAACTAATGGACGAAAGAAGAAAACATAAGAAAGAAGAACGGACATACAAAATATTGCACAAAGAGATCCAAAACAAGTGCAGTGAAGCAAAGGCAGGATGGTTAAAACAGAAATGTGAAGAAATGGAAAGACAACATCAGAAAGACTCAAAATTTATGCACAATCAGATAAATGAATTAACAGGAAGAAAAGAAGTAAACGTTTCAGGATGTGTGAAATCAAAGGAAGGGAATATAATAATGGGACAGAAGAAGACAATGGAAAGATGGACAGAATATATCAGTCAACTCTATGATGATGAAAGACCAGAATTAAACAATTCAAATGAAGACACAGAACCACCAATAATGCAGAGTGAAGTGGAGGACGCAATTCAACACATGAAAAGATGCAAAGCTCCAGGTCCCGACAATATAACAATAGAAGAGATAAATGCATTAGGAGAGCTAGGAGTACAAGTCATAACAAAATTACTCAATGACATATATAACACTGGACACATACCCGAAGATCTACTAAAATCTATCTTTGTAGCCATACCGAAGAAGTCAGGAGCCACTGATTGTGAAGACCATCGCACTATTAGTCGCATGAGCCATATGACTATAATCATGAGACGTGTAAGGAACAAAATAAAACCAGAAATAAGTGAGGAACAATGTGGATTTGTGGAAGGAAAGGGCACCAATAATGCAATATACATCTTAAGAACATTGATAGAAAGATCTATAGAGGTAAAGAAAGATCTATATATGTGCTTTATAGACTACACAAAAGCATTTGACAAGGTAAAGCATGTGGAAATAATCAATATGCTGGAGAAATTAAACATTGATGGCAGGGATCTGCAAATCATAAAAAACATGTACTGGCAACAAACAGCAGCTATACGAATTAACAACCAAACAGGACAATTTCAACTTATAAAACAAGGAGTCAGACAAGGCTGTGTTCTGTCGCCGGATTTGTTTTCACTTTACATCGAATATATTATGAGATCAATAGTAGACAAAAAAGGAATTGAAGTCAACCGTCACAACATAAATAATTTACGATATGCGGATGACACAGTCTTAATAGCAGAGACTGAGAACGAACTACAAGAAATTATAGACATAATAGTAAAAGAAAACAACAAGAAAGGTCTCAGTCTGAATAGCAAGAAAACAGAAGTAATGGTTATATCGAAGAAACAATCATCACCATCATGCAGCATAAAAATAAACAAGACAAATCTGAAACAAGTGCAACGCGTCAAATACTTGGGCACAATAATTACATCAGATGGAAGATGCACCACAGAAATAAAAAGCAGAATAGCTCAGGCCAAAATAGCATTTCAGAAAATGAAAAATATCTTATGCAACAAATCTATGTCAATAAAAACGAGAAAGAGAGTTCATCGGTGCTATATAGAACCAATTCTGACCTATGGAGCGAATCATGGACAGTAGACAAACAAATGAAAAGACGATTGGAGGCCACAGAGATGGGATTTCTCAGAAGAATGTTGAAAGTTCCTTGGACAGATAAAAAGACCAATGAGGAAGTTCTCAAAGAGGCCAACACAAAAAGGGAGCTCTTAAAAAACATCAGAAAAAAGTAATCAACATTTTTCGGGCACATCATGAGAAGAGGAAAGTTGGAATACTTGGTTACAACTGGCAAAATAAAAGGAAAAAGAGATCGCGGACGACAAAGAGAGAAAATACTGGATAGCTTGGTGTCATGGCATGGAAAACAGTCAACAACAGAACTGATACAATGCACTGTGGATAGAAGATTGTGGAGGGACATGATCACCTACGCCAACCGGTAAGGCACATGATGATGATGATGAGAGATTAAAGGCATTAAAAGCGATGAGGAGAAAGTTGGGATAAAAGAAGAGACAGAAGATACAGTAGCTGTACCTGATATTACGACATCACTTGGCATCCGGCCATTAACTACACGAGTAGTACTTTCCAATGGTTAAAATGAAGACAAAAATAGTAAATCAGTGAATACTTATTACCTCCCTTGCTGTGTGTTAGTAACGCAAGTACTTCAACCTATGCATGGGTTGCTTATACTTGTTAATTGGAAACCCACAAATACAATTTTGTTTATCAATTCATTTCACACATTTCAGCCTTTGCTTCCACTGTCCTCAGCCAGGTTGTCTTTAATGTGCTGCTCATCGCACTCCTAGACTCCACCCATCGGCAGTTATTGTGACAGTTTCTGGATCTCTCTCTTTTTTTTTTAGCACATGAAAGGTCCAGCCCGATCGCGCTTCTGACTTCTGATGTAGCTCACAGTGGTGTATCAGAGATACTTTAGTTGATTGCTGTATGTGTATGTCCATAGATATCAAATACACATATTGCTATCATACATTACAAATTAATGGAAGAAACTGTGTTTTTTAATGTAAAAACCGCCATGGTTAAAAATGGGATATTGCATCCCCCCCCCCCGAAATTTTCAGATTTTCCTATTTTGCTTATCTTTTTGTTATGGGCACAAACAACTGCATCATCATGGAGCGTCATTCCGCTGTCTCCAGCTTTGATGGTGCAGGTTGTCATAGGCTGACTTCCATCTTTTTATGTTACTCGTCCATGTTAGTCTTGGTCTGCCTCTGCCTCTTTTACCTTGTATTTTCCCTTCAAAGATTACTTTTAGTAGGCTGTTGTGTCTTTTAACATGCCCCAAAAATCTCATTTGTCTTGTATTTAGTAGTTCTATTTTTTTCATTTTTAGTTGTTTTAAGACTTCATTGATTGTTTTGTTGTCTTTCCATCCAATTCTACCTTTTCTTCTATAAATCCACATTTCAAAGGCTTCAATTCTCTGTTCTGCTTTCTTTCTAAGGTCCGTGTTTCTGCACTATACAGAAATGTTGAGAAGATATAACATTTTCATATTCTTAGTTTTAGCCCTGGTGTTATTTGTTTTAATGTTAGTATATTTTTCATGATATTAAAATTACTTTTTGCTATTCCTATTCTTTTGTTTATTTCAGTTTTATATTTTCCATCACTTGTTTATAATATGTCCAGGTAGTTGTTGCTCTGGCCTGTCTCCAGGGCTATAACTACTACAACATCATTCAAACATAAATTTCTATTTTAGTTATACTATTGCATGTTTTGTATGTCGTGTCACACATGTCTGTAAAATATCAAATATAACAATGAACAGTCTGTACTGGACTGTGAACTACGTGTATCTCCTTCAGTTTGCACCATCTGAGGAATGTTAGATTGGTCATTTGACTCATTGTGTTTAGCTAAAATATTTCCCTCTGGCAGGTTACGTGACAAGGTAACAGTCTCGATTTATTTGTTCTCATCCAGATAGATGCACTGACATTGTTAAAATGCATCCTTCATTTGGTTTCCTGTGTTGAGTTTGTGTAACGAACGGAATTTACACGTTAACAGTACTTTTAATTATTTCCGAATTTGACATTTTTAAAAAAAGTATTTTTTTTCTAATGAAGTCTACACACATAATGTGAAACCTTTAGCAGCACACTTTTTTATAAAAGTGTTTTTTTTTCCATAAAATTACATAGTACGTTTTTTTTTTAAAAAATAATAATTCACAAACTGTATAATTAAAATGTACTATTATTAACAACACAGTCGTCCCTCTCCTTCCTCTAAAATGTATTATTGAGACCGCTGACTCGCTGACTTGCATGCCCTATTTCAAGCTTCGTCTACTGAAAGCCAAAGGAATGTGTCATCAGGTCACGTGAGGTAGCATGATTAGAATATGTTAAATTATACAACAGGAAGCATCTCTAAAAAGTATTATATCATGTCTGGCCTGCTAGTCAATATCTACACAGTATATTAGATTATGTTTGTAACAATTTTTGTGTGTTTATATTACTATTATCATTTCATAAAAGAATGTTTTCTTGCCAACCATATAACTCCCGCCAAATTCCCCATCTCCCTCCACATTTAAAATGTTGACACATCCAGAAGCCGCCACTCCCAGACTCTGCGCCACGTAGTTCAATTCGAACTACTTGCGTACAGTAAACCTTCAAATATTCCGTCAGGCTTTTTTTTTAATTTTTAATCTCTATGTGTGACTGTTACGACTGGTATTCGCAAAATGCTATTTACAAACATAAGATTTTAAAGAAACGCATTCACACAAATTATTCCATAAAACATGTAATGCTGATGTATATTTAGACTAAATAGCTTATGAGGAATATTAAAATGCATTTGAAGATAGGTTGTTGTAAAGATATATAGCCATAATGCAGATCACAAAGTTTTCTAATGGTATTTTTTTTTCGACGTTCGCTGGAGTCTGGTCAACTTCGCGCAGTTGCGATTCATCGTGGTTCACAGAAAGCTGCAATGTTTGCGTTTTCAGCCCGACATATCTGACTTTATAAATGTATTCTTTGGTACCGGCATTGTCTACATTCTTTAGATTGTTACTGAACTGATCAAAATCAAAGATCTTTTTCGGAGACCACGGCAAGAAATTAGGGAGCCGCGATAGCTCAGTGGTTAGTGAACTGGACTACAAAGGACAAGGGGTAGGTTTCGATTCCAACCGACGGTTTCCGGGTTCACCCAGCCTTAAATGGGTACCGGATTTTTCTGGGAAAGTAAAGCGGCGCGGGCGTAATACCGACCACATTACCCCGAAAATCATGTGCCGAAGGTCTGTAAAATTTATGGTCACTAACATCATATTCACTATACGCCACTTGGCGTGACGGGGTACTTTAGTTTTTTTTTTTTTTTAACTACGGCAAGAAATTAAGATCTTGATTAGTTTGGGTCATTGATCACCACGTCAGCGATTTCACTGACCACAACATCAGCGATCAACTGTGTGTCTTCTTTTTTCTTGTTTTCTTTCCTCAACCCATTTGCCTTTGGTCGTCGAGTGGAGATATGGTTCGCAGTTTCTTGCTCTCCTATTGGTCTTTTCTTCTGTTATACCCCTGAGTGTTTCTACTATTCTGTTTATCCACCTCTTTCTTGATTGACCTCCTGGTCTGGTGTTCTCGCGTCGTTTGTTGGCAACTCGTTAGATTTAGTTCTTTATGTCTGATCACATTCCCAAACCATTTGATCTGTTGTTTCTTTATGTATTCAATAGATAGTTCCGACGCTAGTCTTATTTTGTAACTTTTCATTTCTGATCTTATCTATCTATCTATCTTTCGTTCGCCTGAAGCATTGTCTATATCTGCAATGTCGTTTCCTGTATAAATGTTACTGTCTTTTGTAATTCTTGCAGTGGCCCATATAGTTTTGTCTGTAGTGTTGTATCTATGGGCCAATGGATTTTCCTCAGTCTACTATATTCAGTGCAGTCTTGAAGTATGTGTTCAGCAGTCTGGGGCGCCTGTCCACATGTACAAGTAGTTGAGGTGCCGATCTTGAATTTTGTATACATGTGACTATGGAGTCGATTGTGTCCTGTTCTGAGACGTATAATGATAACTTGTTCATATCTATTCATATTATAAAAGGCATCCTGATTTGGGGCTTGTGGTCCTCTGATTGATTTGATTATCTGTTTCTTATGATGGTATGTAACAGGTGTATCTAGTTGTGTGCCTGTTGAACCTTCCTTTGCCAACTGATCTGCTTTCTCATTTCCTGGTATTCCACAGTGAGATGGGATCCACTGCAGGGCAACCCTGTGGTGCTTGCAGAGTTCAGTCAATAAGGTCTGCAAATGTGGTAATTTTCTGGATTGTAGTGCCTGGAGTACTGATCTTGCATCTGTCAAAACACTACAGGCTGTGGGCTAAGATTAATGTTCAGCAGTTTTTCTATTGCTAACTTTATTGCTTGTATTTCTGCATCATAATTGTGACAATATTTCCCTGTTGCTATTTTATTCATATCCCTAGTGTTATTTGGGTATTCTATATATGCACCTGCTCCCCCATTTTTTACTGCATTCTGTGCTGATCCATCTGTATACACACGAATCCATAGGTCTTGTGGGTATTCTTCATCCAGGAAGGTGAGAGTTATTGTTTTTCGCTGTAGACTATTCTGTTCCTCTTTATCAACTATTCCTTTCACTTCTGTCCGTATTTGAACTGATAATCCTGATTCCTCTGTCCAGGGAGTCTGTTCTGGTATGGGCAGTAGGGGGTTAACAGCTCTTGGCATGTCTGGTGTTTGTCTACTAATACGCTTGGCTTGGTGGATAAAACTGCTTCTCTTAAGTCGTCCCAATGCAAGATTTTGAATCGGTCCTTCATTGGATGTCTCGGCATGCAAGCAAATTTTTCTGCCTGTATCAGCACCTTTGTGTCCCTCCGTTCTCTCAGTGCTGGTATCCTCCACAATTTCTCCATCTCTAATATTGGTGTTGATTTCATTGCTCCTGTGATGACCCTAAGTGCCTGGTTTTGTACTTTATCCAGTTCTTGAAGTGTGGTGTTTGATGCTGAACACCATGCAGATGATCCATATTCTAAATGTGGGCGTATACTCTGTTGGTAAACTTTACGGAGTATTTTCCCACTCGCACCCCACGTAGTTCCACACAGCTTTCTTAGAATAGCCAATTTTCTCCTTGCTTTTTGGGTTGCCTTATTTATCTGCTGTTTCCAAGATAGTTTGTTATCAAATGTAACTCCGAGATACGTAGCCTGTATGTCTTCTTTCACAGGCTCATTGTTTATATAGATGGCTCCTGCTTTTTGTTTTGGGGAAAGAGTGAAAAGTGTAGTACTGCATTTGTCTGTATTGATGCTGATACACCATGATCTTATCTTTCAGTCTGTTTCTTTTCATGGGTCTGACATTTCATTTCTGTGGTGGAGTTTTTGCGATAGTTTGTGAGTCTAAGGTTTATGTATGTCACTGGTAGCACAACGGTGGGATAAAGATAGACGTATAAATCGCTTCCATTGCTTATAATGTTACTTTGAGTTGCTGTTATGTAATTTTTGATAATGCTCAACATGATTAACATATAGTAACTGCTGCCCTGGTTCTTAATAATTAGAAAACGGTTGTTGCCTTGGAGAGCCTCAGTTGCTCAGCGGAGACTGCACTACAAAGGACATGAGGTCGATTTCTAACTTCATCGACAGCTTCTATGTTCACCCAGCCTTAATTGGTTACTTACTTGGTGTGAACTACACTATATACAGTGCTGTTCCAAGGCCATCGTTGGAATTGTTTGACGCCAAGTATTTACATGTTACAACTCATTAATATGGACTGCTCTGCAAAGTCAATCGCAGTTTTCACTTTAGATATTGTGCATCATCTTTTTGTGCATTTTTAGCTGCATTTATTAGAGTAATTGGAATTTTATGGACGCAGCCATTGTTGTGTGTGCTACGTCATCACAATGGCTGATTGTATATCCCTAAAACGGCCGTACGCTAATAGTGAAAGGTGGAATGGAGTTTTTGTATATGACTTTGCAGCACCGGGGTGACTCCCGGAGGTTCATGTTAGTCAGGAGGGATTCACACAATTTCACAAATTCACATTGCAGGGAGATCTTACAGTCTGTTGTTTGATGTGCGACGGGGATAGTCCGATGACTAACTGTGTTTCATATGTTCGGATTTGGAGTCAAGGTGATGTCCTAGCATCATCAAGAGCTAAACAATTTTTTTTTAATATGATGATCATCATTTTTAGGAGGACGTGAACTTCCGATCAATATGGTGGATAGGCGGCAGGAACCATTAAAGGCTATGTTTGAAAAGTGTTCCTTGTTGCAGTTTCCTCATATTCCAAGTCCGGCTTGTTGCAGGAGCTACCGAGATAAGTGCTCTGTGCACACCGTGAGCTGTGCGGTTCATCTGTTTTGATAGTGTTTCGATATTTCGATTGTTTACGATGAATGATGATATCGTATGAAGGAGAACAGATGGCTGTGTTCACTTTCTGCGCGGTTTTGCCTTATGTCTTTTCGCGTGTGTTGAGACTGCTATGATGGGGACTACAGCTACCTTTCTTTGTTCGGGAGATGAGATAGTAATTCGGATGATTCCACTGGCACGGGCGGTTGAGCAATTATGGATTTTATTCGTTTGCAGTGATACCGGGGCCTTCCATAATCATAACCATAACACTATATAGTGTAGGAACATTAGCACCATTTTCTCTACATTTCACCACGGGACCTTTTCTTTTCGTTTTTTTAAAAAAAAAAAAGAGTTTTGCCTTCTCCTTGACGAGACACGATCTGTTTAACCTCAGACTAGGTTTCCATCAAGGTTATATCAGACTCCACCACTAGTCATTCAAAAATAACTGTGACAGCTACATTGTATAAGGCCGGTCATATTTAAGAACCACCGGCTGAAAATGTCGCTTGGAAACACCTTGACCTGAAAATGGACTGCCAAAGGAGTTAAACCATAATGTCATATTGGTTCATATAATTTAAAATCAGTTTCACATACGCAGCAATACCCTCTTTGATATTGCCTTACAGCGGAACTCCCCTGGCTAACGAAACAAATAAAGAATGGTCAATGGTATGTTTACAGCACTCGGAAACATTCACAAATAAACAACAGAAAACACAAAGAACAATTACAGCCCGAAGCAGGATCGAACTCGTACTCAGCGACAGAGCGCCTTGCCACGAGCGATTTGCATAACAGCACACTGTCAAACAACCTAAAGAGGTTGTTAAGCAAAAGGAGTTGCTATCTCTTTCGATGTCTTTCATATACATATGTCATCCCGTGACTGAACATAAGATACGACACAGCCACTACATAATCTATAGATGACTGTGATTACGACAACGATTTGATAATGAATGTATAGACATAATTGTATATCTGTAATTCCTGTGAAACAAGTATATCTTGATCGAGCAGAGAAGAACACTACAAACAGTCATTGTCTTGTGTGTACTCTACGAGTCTACATACAAGAATATAGATAGAAGAATCCATTTACACCCCTCTCTGAAAATGAAGCATGTCAGCGTGATCGGCGAGGGCAACCAGCAATGACACGTAGATAGTTATGGAATATGCTCGGCGGTGCTGTAGATCTGCAAACTCCTGAAGATCTTCAAACATGGAGCTGTGCAGAGAGATACGGCTGGATTCAGGTCTCAAGATTAGCAGATGTGAGGAGGCGACAACACAACCTGCTGGACAAAGCAAACTGGACGTATAAAGTGAGGAAGAAAGATGAGGAATGTGCCACTACGTTCTTGTTTATTGTGTTGTTACACTCACCAAGGGAGCCGCGATGGCTCAGTGGTTACTGAACTGGACAAGAAAGGGCAAGAGGTGGGGTTCGATCGCAACTGACGGCTCCGGTTCACCCAGCCTTAAATGGTAACCGTATTTTTTTCTGGGAAAGTAAAGCGGCACGGGCGTAATACCGACCGCATTACCCTAAAAATCATGTGCCGAGGGTCTGTACAATTTATAGCCACTAACACCATATTCCCTATACGCCACTTGGCGTGACCGCGGGGGGGGGGGGGTGTACTTTACTTTTTTTTTTTTTAACCAATGGAACGTGCGGCGTTGTGGTATTATCAGTAAACTGGTGCCACAACGCTGTGTCAACTCCATACTGTAATACTGTCCCTGATCAGTGTTTTCCCTACCATCGCGTTGCACACCAAAGGCATTCAAATGGTTAGAGTCACAAGACTACATCCACGCATGTATACTGAGTGATTCGATGAGCATGATTAAAAAAGTGGAAGCCGGCTCTGTACGCATGCAATGGGTAGAGTCGTTGCAGAAATCCAAAATACGTAAGGTCACCTTTGTCTACGTCCCTGGACATGCGGGAGTACGGGGAAATGAAAGAGCGGACAGTTGGCTAGCTGCGCTGTCGTTGAGGACGTGCAACCAATGGATCGGGCGGACGTCATCAATGCCCTCCGAGATGTGGGAAGAGCACAGGACTTCGACAAACACAGATCCACGTCACTTCTTCGGATGATGGAAATGGGAGTTAAGATGGGCACAGCCAGAAATGAGAAACTTAATGGCCATGTAAGAAGACTTATCAACCAACATAGAACTGGAGTCGTCGGACACTGCGGTAATTGCTAAGGAGAGGGATAAGAGCACCTATGGACATGTTCGGAGTGCAATAATGACCCGCAAATAACTCAATAACCAAAGATATGTCGTGCCCTCCTTCCATTGCTTTTCTGTCTTCAGCCTTTGCAGTTTTCTCCGTGTTTCCTAGATTTTAACCAGATATAGTATTTCATCTAGATTCATTAAAGTTGAGAGAGAGAGCATTCTTTTTTCAGAGCCACCCCTCCCCCCTCCCCCCTTTTTACAATAATTATTAAACCTGTAGCATTTATCTGGTCTTCAACAACAAAATGATGTGAACGCATCCGAGATTATATCTGCGAGGAAAATAAATAGTTTTAAAACCTGTGAGCTTCTAATAAATAGTCCTTAAATCTGTGAGCTTCTAATATAGTCTTTAAATCTGTGAGCCTCTAATAAATAGTATTTAAACCTGTGAGCCTCTAATAAATAGTCCTTAAATCTGTGAGCTTCTAATAAATAGTATTTAAACCTGTAAGCCTCTAATAAATAGTCTTTAAATCTGTGAGCTTCTAAAAAATAGTATTTAAACCTGTGAGCTCTAATAAATAGTCTTTACATCTGCGAGCCTCTAATAAATAGTCTTTAAATCTGCGAGCCTCTAATAAATGTCCTTAAATCTGTGAGCCTCTAATACATAGTCCTTAAAATATGTGAGCCTCTAATAAATAGTCCTTAAATCTGCGAGCCTCTAATAAATATTCCTTAATCTGTGAGCCTCTAATAAATAGTCCTTAAATATGTGAGCCTCTAATAAAATAGTCCTTAAATCTGCGAGCCTCTAATAAATAGTCCTTAAATCTGTGAGCCTCTAATAAATAGTCCTTAAATATGTGAGCCTCTAATAAATAGTCTTTAATCTGCGAGCCTCTAATAAATAGTCCTTAAATCTGTGAGCCTTTAATAAATAGTCCTTAAATATGTGAGCCCAGCCTCTAATAAATAGTCCTTAAATCTGTGAGCCTCTAATAAATAGTCCTTAAATCTGCGAGCCTCTAATAAATAGTCCTTAAATCTGCGAGCCTCTAATAAATAGTCCTTAAATCTGTGAGCCTCTAATAAATAGTCCTTAAATATGTGAGCCTCTAATAAATAGTCTTTAAATCTGCGAGCCTCTAATAAATAGTCCTTAAATCTGTGAGCCTCTAATAAATAGTCCTTAAATCTGTGAGCCTCGAGTAAATAGCTGCAGGCCCCTTTATAAGTTGGACCCTATGTTGGGAATCGTGAGTTTAGGTAATTATTGAGCCCAAGTAGTCTGTGACTCATCGCTGACTTCTGGGTTATTGAACCAGAGATGATCAATATTATCCTGTGATGAATGTAGAAACAGACTAAACTAGCCTGGCAAAGCGAGGAGGCCGCAGGGTTAGAAAATGAAAGTAGTTCTTATACTTTCCTTCCTCACTTGCCTTTCAGCGTCGAGAGTAAAGTAATTCGGTTTCTAAAAATTCCCTGCTGAAGTCGAATATGCTGGGTCAAAGTGCACAGTCATCGCAACATAAAGCTACACTACACCACAACGACTACTTAACATTTCTTGGGCGGTCGATGGAGCATCGATCGAACGCAGAATAAGATCATTAACCTGTGATGAAAGACTGTAAGGATGCTCATTTTGTCTCCACTAAATGAAA
>JAVIAB010000156.1:26508587-26786087 GCA_032433765.1 Megaustenia siamemsis
TTTTTTGGAATCCCCAGGGAAAAGACGGTAGACCAAGGAATTCTTGGAGTAGAGAGGTAGAAGCAGAGATGAAGATGATGGGGAAGAAATGAAATGATCTTAAAAGAATGGCAAACACAGAACTACTTGGAAAGTGTTGAAGACCTATGCTCCACAGGGAGCTAAAAAAAGGTAGAAAAATACTCTTTTTTTTTACATAACAGATTATGACACATTTGGTTGTTTCACGGCATCAAATACAATTAAAATTCAAATTATGACACATTTGGTTGTTTCACGGCATCAAATACAATTAAAATTCAATTGCTCTGCTGTGACATTTTTACATATTTTAAAAAAGTTAATCATTACTGGAATTTGTGCCATTGTTCTCAGATTTGATGGTGCACTGAATGTGGACCTCACAGAGTTCCAGACCAATTTGGTACCTTAACCCACGTATCCATTTTCCTCTGGCAACATATGCACCTGTTATTTCCGCTGAAAAGGTAATTGCTCATGCCACAATTTTTAAGATTGGGTTAGATTTACCACTAAAACTTGTTGTGCATTATCCAACTTATGACAGATTTATATAGGGATTGCTTCTCTGGTGCATCTGTTAGGACTATTATGAATTATTGGGTGACAAATTGGTTCAGGGTTCATGAAATCTTTCGTTGTCTATTTTAAATGAGACACTAACAAATTTAGTGTGTGGAATTGAATTGATTAAAGGTTGTGGAAATTATGACTGGCTTTCCTTGTACATGTAATCAAAGAGCTCACCTGTTATATTCCACTCTTCCAGGCCTACCATGAGCAGTTGTCTGTAGCTGAGATCACCAATGCTTGCTTTGAGCCAGCTAACCAGATGGTGAAGTGTGACCCACGTCACGGAAAGTATATGGCCTGCTGCATGCTCTATCGTGGTGATGTGGTGCCAAGGATGTCAATGCTGCTATTGCCACTATCAAGACCAAGCGCACCATTCAATTGTTTGACTGGTGTCCACTGGTTTCAAGGTAATATTTACTTGCATTTATTTGTACAATTTAATCTACAGTTAAGACATCTTTTTAATTAAAGATATCATCTTTAAAGAACTAATAAATTTGGACAGGACATGTTCTCACAAAGCCATGATCAATCAATCCCCATCAGTCCTTTTTCAAAATTAAAGCAGTAAAATGAATCTTATGTCCTGCTATTTTCATTTTATTTTTTAAAATGTCTACTGCGACATTCAAATTTAACTGATCATTTAAATGTTTCATATCAGGTTGGCATCAACTATCAGCCACCCACTGTTGTGCCAGGTGGTGATCTTGCCAAAGTCCAGCGTGCCGTCTGTATGTTGAGCAACACTACAGCAATTGCTGAAGCTTGGGCTAGACTTGATCACAAGTTTGATCTCATGTATGCCAAGAGAGCTTTCGTTCACTGGTAAGTGGTTTTTTTAAATCACATGTCTTTTATAAGAGTTGTAGGAAAGGAGTGACTAAATGTTGAGGTTTTCAGTTTCCTGGTAATTATCCGACGGTATTTTTGTTTCAAGATGGATCAATTTTGAGTTATTGAAGGAGTTATTGAAGACCAAGTAACTACCCTAGACCTGTGATGTTTTTATGTTCCAGGATGTGCACTTCAAACTTGCTGATGCTTATCCCAGATATCTTGACATTTTAAGTGTTTAACAAAAAAAAAATTTCATGGACTGATAATTATTTCTCGTTACATAAATTATTGCAGTATATATTAAACTAGTTTGTTTGTATTTGATTTTCTGAAATGAAATGACATTTTGTATAACTCTTTCCAGGTATGTCGGTGAAGGCATGGAGGAGGGAGAGTTTTCTGAGGCTCGTGAAGACCTGGCTGCTTTGGAAAAAGATTATGAGGAGGTTGGTGTCGACTCCAATGATGGAGAGGCTGGAGAAGGAGAAGAGGAGTACTGAGATGTGCAAACTGGTATTTGCGTCTACCCCCCAACAAGGATTTCAGTTTATTTCTTTCATTTCCTTTTTTTTCCCTTCTTGTTTTGAAAGATAATATTGTTGATGGTTAATCTTGTTCAGTAACTTGATCAAAATTTAATGTATTTGAAAATTCCATTGTTAATTCCAGGGGACAAAATAAATTTCAAGCATTTTTTCAATTTCATTGTGGCTTTTTTTTTGTTTTGTTTTGTCTGCTGTGATTATATTTTTTGTCTTTTGACTTTATCAAGAATCAGGCATTAGTCTAGCGGGACTCTAGCCCATCAATTTTAAAATGTAGCTTACATACGTTTGAAAGAATTCATATTTTTCAGCCAGGAAATAACTTATTACGTCACCTTCTCTTCAGTCTCTTGATATGAGCTTATATATATATATATATATATATATATATATATATATAGATAAATATGATCTTGTATATGTTCAATCTTTCCTTCATTTGCCTTTCAGCATCAAGGGGAGATTTAATTTGTGGCTAATATTTGCTTGTGCCGTTTCCTAATTCTGTTAAATCTTTTTCTTGGCCAGCCTTTGGTATGTTCAGGAGTGTTTATTGAAGGCTTCTATTTTGTCTTATCGCATTGTGGGCAATTTATAGGTTCCCTTACTTTCTTTGGCAGGGTTATTTATTTCTATTTTTTTCCCCCTTCAGTTTATCTGATCTCTCAGGCTATCTCCTGTCTTTCAATAACCACATTTCATCTCTTGTATTTATTTTGATATATAACTTTGTTCCAGTCATGCAAAAGCTTATTTACATCTTTGACTGCTTTTATCACATGTCAGCAGCTTCTCTGTATTCAATTCCACTGACTGTATTCAGTCCAATCCTCATGTAAGCAATGAATTGCATACTGTCATTCTTTGAATGTTAAAAAGAGACCATGTTTGTGAATACTCTCTAGCCTATGAATTAAGTTCACACACCATAAACAAGTTCCATATTCTAAGGCTGACATCGGGTAAGCTGAATGTTTATTTCAGACTGGTGTCTACACAGTTCTAGTTAAGTTTATATCCTTGAAATGTGCAAGTGTAATTTTGATCCAGCAGCAATATGTCAAGTCGCACACAGCAGAACACTGAAATGTATATAGATGTAGGAGTACTGTGCCCTTTTCATTGTAAAAACCATTATAATGCTGATGAAAATATGCTGCACTGGAAGACAATCTACGTAATGGTCTCTTTCATCTTTCTGAATGTTACAGGATAGATTTGTGTAACATTGTTTTTTACCTATGATGTACCATTTTCAACAGCATACCCCCAGATCTTGGTGCTAATTTCTTTCACCAGTGTACATCGTCGGCCCATGTTTTGTTTACAAATATCAATTGTCATATCCATGATCTTGCGTATTTCATAAATATGGTTTTTTTTTTTAAATAGCATTTTGAGTAGGGGTGATAAGTCTCACATCTGTTTGCAAATCTCATTCTTAGTTCTTGTGTTGTGCTCTACCTTATGTGATATTTTTAAGTGACCGATTTATACCTACTCTTAGAACTGCTTAGGAAGACTAGGATTATGGTGGACATCCTCTATTGCAAGTTCAGCTATCAATGTCATTTTCCGCACAATACATAAATGGTGTAGCAAAATGTATGTGTGTAAATGTGACTGACCTGATATTTTCCTATGTAAAAGCTTATGATCTGCTTTCATTACTGGTTGGCTACTGAAAAGTCTTCAATTTCAAAGACAATCATCAATGTGTGCTGCTTAGCTTGTACACAATACATCTTGTGTTAGATGGGAGGAAAGGTCCCATGTCTGAGGTGTAGAAACGTTTTACATTGGGTTGCTGGTGTGATTGCATGCCAACTTTCTCCACAGCTGTTTATCACTTCTATTGACTCCTAACACACCCGTCTTACATTTTCAGTTCCACCTTTCTCATGACGTGTGAAACATTTCATCCTGGTCTTGGAATTTGGCTCTCTTTTCTGTGACCAGATTGTCTTGTCTGCTGTCCAGAATTCACACCTATCTTTCATTCGCTACTAAAATCTTTATCCGTTAAATATCTCAAACGCTAAAATATATCCTAACCGCTTGTCAGATTCATGTATATTTAGTTCATAGATATACCTATCACCAGGGTCTCTGCACTTCCAAATGCTGAAATTCCGAGTGGAGTTAACATGCATGTATGTACTTGCTGGGACATGTTTACAAGGAGTGGGTCACATTCCAAGACTGCTATACACGAACTAGGAAACTAAGCACACCTATCTGCCACAAAGGAACTGAAGCTTCATGAAGTAGCCTGCTGGTTTAGGTGATCATGTCTCTCCATAACTTACAATCTCTAGTTATTTAACCTGCCATTCTCTGTAACTGTCCCTCAATTTTCCCAGTTGTCACAATGTATTCCAGCTGTTCTCTTCTCGTTACTAGGCCAAAAAATTTACTTTTCCCCTGATATTGGATATCTGCTCTCTTTTTGCTTTCGCCTTTTTCAGAACGTTTTATTCTCTTAGCTGTTCATGGTATTCTCAACATTCTTTTGTAAAACATCTACAGCCTCAGCTATTTTCTTATGTCCTATTGTCCATGCATGATTCACATATGTATGTTAAGACTGACTACATAACTTTTAAAAAGAAAATTTACTTGTTTCTGTTGTCAAAAATGGAATTTTGGGGAAATCTGCCTTTTCTTTATTTCAATTAAGTGTGGAGTGAAGCTTACTAACCACACAGCTGCAGAAACCAATACCCAAGATATTTCATCAGACGGTACAGATTAACAGGTTTAGTTTGTCGAAGGACAGTGGCAAACGAAGGGTTTAACATTTTACAGTAAATACCATCAAACATAAAGAATCTAGAATGTCTGACATTTGCCTTGAAAGTACAATGTCATTCAATGATTTATTTTTTTCCACTGTAATTTCTTCCATCTGGTATCTGGTCCAATGGACGTCTTCGTCGTTTTGTGGCCATTCATCTTCAATGAATGTTCCTTATGAATTGTTTCTTCCTTAATTAGTCTGTCCATCTCTCTCCTATGTTTAATCATGTCATCATTTTCCTTCAGATTTTAAACAACCACTTGTGGTTTTGTGTGTGTGGGCTTTTCTTCCTGTTAAATCCTCAATTTGAAGATATCATTTGCATCTCATGTGCTGCATTTGTTTTAACCACACCTTTGTTTCTTGCGTTTGTTTGCTATATCCCACTCCAACCATTTATTACATGCTGTATTCATCTTTTTTTTTTTAAATAATGGGGGTAGACCTTGAACTCGTCAGCAGAAGGGGTAGGGAGATCTGGCTAGCAACAGATTCTTTCAGACGGGCTGTGATGAATGTTACATCTTCTCATTATTCATGTATGGTGCAGAAACATGGACATTAGACAAGAGAACAGAAATTGAAGCCTTTGAAATGTGGATTTATAGAATATGTAGAATTGGCCGGAAAGAAAATAAAACAAACGATGAAGTTTTAAAACAACTGAAAATAAAAAGCGAACTCATGTGCCATACCGGTTGGCGTAGGCGATCATGTCCTTCCACAAACTTCTATCTACAGTGCGTCGTATCAGTTCTGTTGTTGACTGTTTTCCATGCCATGACACCAAGCTATCCAGTATTTTCTCTCTTTGTCGTCCGCGATCTCTCTTGCCTTTTATTTTGCCAATTGTAGCCAAGTATTCCAACTTTCCTCTTCTCATGATGTGCCATGCCAGAAAAATGTTGTTTCTTTCTGATGTTTTTTAGGAGCTGCCTTTTTGTGTTGTCCTCTTTGAGAACTTCCTCATTGGTTTTTTTTTAGCTGTCCATGAAACTTTCAACATTCTTCTGAGAAATCCCATCTCTGTGGCCTCTAATCGTCTTTAAGAGAACTACTAAATACAATTAAGACAAGACATGAAATTTTTGGGGCACGTTAAAAGACAAAACGGCCTACTAAAAGTAATATTGGAAGGGAAAATACAAGGTAAAAGAGGCAGACCAAGACTAACATGGACGAGTAACATCAAAAGATGGACAAGTCAATCTATGACAACTGTACCATCAAAGGAAGAAACGGAGTGAAATGGCGATCCATGGTAGCCAACCTTCGTTGCGGAGACGGCACTCGATGATGATGATGTGATGAATGCAACATTCTGCCAGGACATACGACCTGGTGAGATTAAGGATTAAGAAAAAATTTTCTTTTTGCAGTTTTTCTATTGATTTTGTCAGCATTTCCCATTGTTCATCTGTTTTTTTTTTTCTATACTTGTTTTCATTGCACCTGTGCTGTGATATTATGCATCTCGTGTACTTTGTCAGCTGTACTTAAGTTGTTAAAATTGAACCTGACTGTGGCTCTTTTTTTTTTTTTTTTTTGGGTTAATTTTATTCTCAATTTTCCTATGACTAATGTATTTATTGAGTGCCATCTCCGCATCGAAGTTTGGCTACCGGGGAGCGCCATTCCACTCTCTCTTGCTCTGACGGTCCAGGTTGTCATAGGCTGACATGTCCATCTATTGATGTTACTCGTCCATGTTAGTCTTGGTCTGCCTCTTTTACTTGAATTTTCCCTTCCAAGATTGCTTTTAGAAGGCTTGTCTTTTAACATGCTCCACGAATCTCAATTGTCTTGTTTGATTGTGTGTTAGTAGTTCTCTTTTCATTTTTAGCTCTTTTAAAACTTCATCGTTTTGTTTTTCTTTTTCTTCCATCAAATTCTTCCTATTCTATATATTCACATTTCAAAGGCTTCAATTTCTGTTCTGTTTTCTTGTCTAATGTCCATGTTTCTGCACCATATAGGAATATCGAGAAGATGTAACATTTTGCTATTCTTAGTTTTAGCCCTGGTGTTATTTGTTTTGATGTTGTATATTTTTCATGGCATTAAAATTACTTTTTGCCATTTCTATTCTTTTATTTATTTCAGTTGTACATTTTCCATCACTGGTTATAGTATGTCCAAGGTAGTTGTTGCTCTGAACTGTTTCCAGGTCTATTCCTTGAACTGTGATATCCACTTGTAGGTTTTGAATATTTTCTTCGTTTGTGATCATAATTTTAGTCTTTTTGATATTCATATCTAGTCCATATTTTTTGCTTGTCATGTTTATTTTATTAAGTAATTGTTGTAGATCTTTAGGATTTTCTGCTAGTAGTACAGTGTCGTCAGCATATCTTAGGTTATTGATTATCTTTCCATTAATATTTAGGCCTGACATATCTGGGATGTTTTTAAATATTTGCTTGGTTATAGGATGCATCCCTTCCTGTCTTACTCCTCTTTTTATATCAATAAGTGAAGAGTTTTCTTTCTTATATTTGTTATTATTGCTGTACTAGAGCTATTACTATGACTGGTATAGTCACCATTGTAATCTGGTTGTGATCTACTTTACACATGGACTGTTTTGGAATCTATTACCGTCAACAGTATGTTGTCAATTTGATTACTCATATCTCCTGGGCTTTTCCACGTCCAAATACGCCTTGGGGTGTTTTCAAATTATCAACATATTTTCTACATGAAATTCGAATTGTATGTCACACACAAAAAAAAAAAACAGGATTGCGATCATAATGTTGGTGCACAATTATTTAGGGTCAAGCCTTCTATTCTGGAGTGTAGAAGTCCTCAAGGAGTGTCACACGACCACACATGATGTTTATTGTTTTGTTTGCGGAGCGGTTTGTAGCTGTAAAGTGTGTAGCACGCATGGTTGTGAGAGTTCCCATCATCTTCATTGTGTGCCGTCTCCGCATCGAAGGTTGGCTACCATGGAGCTTCCACTCTGTCTTGCTTTAATGGTGCAGATTGTCATAGGTTGACATCTCCATCTTTTGATGTTACTAGTGCATGTTAGTCTTAGTTGGTCTGCTTCTTACTCTTTTACTTTGTATTTTCGCTTCCTATATTACTTTTATTAAGCTGATTTTATCTTTTAACATGCTCCAAAAATTTCATTTGTCTTGTTCTAATTGTGTTTAGTAGATCTCTTTTCATTTTTAGTTGTTTTTTTTTAACTTCATCGTTTGTTTGTTTTTTCTCTCCATACAATTCTACCTATTCTTCTATAGATCCACATTTCAAAGGCTTCAATTTTCTGTTCTATTTTCTTGTCTAATGTCCATGTTTCTGCACCATACAGGAATATTGAAAAGATGTAACATTTTACTAGACTTAGTTTTAGCCCTGGTGTTGTTTTGATGTTAGTATATTTTTCATGGCATAAAATTACTTTTTGCCATTTCTATTCTTTTATTTATTTCAGTTGTACATTTTCCATCACTGGTTATAGTATGTCCAAGGTAGTTGTTGCTCTGAACTGTTTCCAGGTCTATTCCTTGAACTGTGATATCCACTTGTAGGTTTTGAATATTTTCTTCGTTTGTGATCATAATTTTGTCTTTTTTGATATTCATATCTAGTCCATATTTTTTGCTTGTCATGTTTATTTTATTAAGTAATTGTTGTAGATCTTTAGGATTTTCTGCTAGTAGTACAGTGTCGTCAGCATATCTTAGGTTATTGATTATCTTTCCATTAATATTTAGGCCTGACATATCTGGGATGTTTTTAAATATTTGCTTGGTTATAGGATGCATCCCTTCCTGTCTTACTCCTCTTTTTATATCAATAAGTGAAGAGTTTTTCTTTCTCTATATTTGTTATTATTGCTGTACTAGAGCTATTACTATGACTGGTATAGTCACCATTGTAATCTGGTTGTGATCTACTTTACACATGGACTGTTTTGGAATCTATTACCGTCAACAGTATGTTGTCAATTGATTACTCATATCTCCTGGGCTTTTCCACGTCCAAATACGCCTTGGGGTGTTTTTCAAATTATCAACATATTTCTACATGAATTCGAATTGTATGTCACACACAAAAAAAAAAAAAAAAGGATTGCGATCATAATGTTGGTGCACAATTATTTAGGGTCAAGCCTTCTATTCTGGAGTGTAGAAGTCCTCAAGGAGTGTCACACGACCACACATGATGTTTATTGTTTTGTTTGCGGAGGCGGTTTGTAGCTGTAAAGTGTGTAGCACGCATGGTTGTGAGAGTTCCCATCATCTTCATTGTGTGCCGTCTCCGCATCGAAGGTTGGCTACCATGGAGCTTCCACTCTGTCTTGCTTTAATGGTGCAGATTGTCATAGGTTGACATCTCCATCTTTTGATGTTACTAGTGCATGTTAGTCTTAGTTGGTCTGCTTCTTACTCTTTTACTTTGTATTTTCGCTTCCTATATTACTTTTATTAAGCTGATTTTATCTTTTAACATGCTCCAAAAATTTCATTTGTCTTGTTCTAATTGTGTTTAGTAGATCTCTTTTCATTTTTAGTTGTTTTTTTTTAACTTCATCGTTTGTTTGTTTTTTTCTCTCCATACAATTCTACCTATTCTTCTATAGATCCACATTTCAAAGGCTTCAATTTTCTGTTCTATTTTCTTGTCTAATGTCCATGTTTCTGCACCATACGGATATTGAAAAGATGTAACATTTTACTAGACTTAGTTTTAGCCCTGGTGTTGTTTTGATGTTAGTATATTTTTTCATGGCATTAAAATTACTTTTTGCCATTTCTATTCTTTTATTTATTTCAGTTGTACATTTTCCATCACTGGTTATAGTATGTCCAAGTGTAGTTGTTGCTCTGAACTGTTTCCAGGTCTATTCCTTGAACTGTGATATCCACTTGTAGGTTTTGAATATTTTCTTCGTTTGTGATCATAATTTTAGTCTTTTTGATATTCATATCTAGTCCATATTTTTTGCTTGTCATGTTTATTTTATTAAGTAATTGTTGTAGATCTTTAGGATTTTCTGCTAGTAGTACAGTGTCGTCAGCATATCTTAGGTTATTGATTATCTTTCCATTAATATTTAGGCCTGACATATCTGGGATGTTTTTAAATTTTGCTTGGTTATAGGATGCATCCCTTCCTGTCTTACTCCTCTTTTTATATCAATAAGTGAAGAGTTTTCTTTCTTATATTTGTTATTATTGCTGTACTAGAGCTATTACTATGACTGGTATAGTCACCATTGTAATCTGGTTGTGATCTACTTTACACATGGACTGTTTTGGAATCTATTACCGTCAACAGTATGTTGTCAATTTGATTACTCATATCTCCTGGGCTTTTCCACGTCCAAATACGCCTTGGGGGTGTTTTTCAAATTATCAACATATTTCTACATGAAATTCGAATTGTATGTCACACACAAAAAAAAAAAAACAGGATTGCGATCATAATGTTGGTGCACAATTATTTAGGGTCAAGCCTTCTATTCTGGAGTGTAGAAGTCCTCAAGGAGTGTCACACGACCACACATGATGTTTATTGTTTTGTTTGCGGAGGCGGTTTGTAGCTGTAAAGTGTGTAGCACGCATGGTTGTGAGAGTTCCCATCATCTTCATTGTGTGCCGTCTCCGCATCGAAGGTTGGCTACCATGGAGCTTCCACTCTGTCTTGCTTTAATGGTGCAGATTGTCATAGGTTGACATCTCCATCTTTTGATGTTACTAGTGCATGTTAGTCTTAGTTGGTCTGCTTCTTACTCTTTTACTTTGTATTTTCGCTTCCTATATTACTTTTTATTAAGCTGATTTTATCTTTTAACATGCTCCAAAAATTTCATTTGTCTTGTTCTAATTGTGTTTAGTAGATCTCTTTTCATTTTTAGTTGTTTTTTTTAACTTCATCGTTTGTTTGTTTTTTTCTCTCCATACAATTCTACCTATTCTTCTATAGATCCACATTTCAAAGGCTTCAATTTTCTGTTCTATTTTCTTGTCTAATGTCCATGTTTCTGCACCATACAGGAATATTGAAAAGATGTAACATTTTACTAGACTTAGTTTTAGCCCTGGTGTTGTTTTGATGTTAGTATATTTTTCATGGCATTAAAATTACTTTTTGCCATTTCTATTCTTTTATTTATTTCAGTTGTACATTTTCCATCACTGGTTATAGTATGTCCAAGGTAGTTGTTGCTCTGAACTGTTTCCAGGTCTATTCCTTGAACTGTGATATCCACTTGTAGGGTTTGAATATTTTCTTCGTTTGTGATCATAATTTTAGTCTTTTTGATATTCATATCTAGTCCATATTTTTTGCTTGTCATGTTTATTTTATTAAGTAATTGTTGTAGATCTTTAGGATTTTCTGCTAGTAGTACAGTGTCGTCAGCATATCTTAGGTTATTGATTATCTTTCCATTAATATTTAGGCCTGACATATCTGGGATGTTTTTAAATATTGCTTGGTTATAGGATGCATCCCTTCCTGTCTTACTCCTCTTTTTATATCAATAAGTGAAGAGTTTTCTTTCTTATATTTGTTATTATTGCTGTACTAGAGCTATTACTATGACTGGTATAGTCACCATTGTAATCTGGTTGTGATCTACTTTACACATGGACTGTTTTGGAATCTATTACCGTCAACAGTATGTTGTCAATTTGATTACTCATATCTCCTGGGCTTTTCCACGTCCAAATACGCCTTGGGGGTGTTTTCAAATTATCAACATATTTCTACATGAAATTCGAATTGTATGTCACACACAAAAAAAAAAAAAACAGGATTGCGATCATAATGTTGGTGCACAATTATTTAGGGTCAAGCCTTCTATTCTGGAGTGTAGAAGTCCTCAAGGAGTGTCACACGACCACACATGATGTTTATTGTTTTGTTTGCGGAGGCGGTTTGTAGCTGTAAAGTGTGTAGCACGCATGGTTGTGAGAGTTCCCATCATCTTCATTGTGTGCCGTCTCCGCATCGAAGGTTGGCTACCATGGAGCTTCCACTCTGTCTTGCTTTAATGGTGCAGATTGTCATAGGTTGACATCTCCATCTTTGATGTTACTAGTGCATGTTAGTCTTAGTTGGTCTGCTTCTTACTCTTTTACTTTGTATTTTCGCTTCCTATATTACTTTTATTAAGCTGATTTTATCTTTTAACATGCTCCAAAAATTTCATTTGTCTTGTTCTAATTGTGTTTAGTAGATCTCTTTTCATTTTTAGTTGTTTTTTTTTAACTTCATCGTTTGTTTGTTTTTTCTCTCCATACAATTCTACCTATTCTTCTATAGATCCACATTTCAAAGGCTTCAATTTTCTGTTCTATTTTCTTGTCTAATGTCCATGTTTCTGCACCATACAGGAATATTGAAAAGATGTAACATTTTACTAGACTTAGTTTTAGCCCTGGTGTTGTTTTGATGTTAGTATATTTTTCATGGCATTAAAATTACTTTTTGCCATATCTTCTTTTGTGTGAGTTCTAGAGTAATTCAATAAAACAGGAATGCCTTGAAATGGGGACAGGCGTCCAAAAAAAAGAAAAAGAAAAAGAGTGAAATGAATATTTTCACATAGTACAAAGTTTGGTGCTCCTTTTTAGCTGCTGAAAGGTTCGCCCCTGGGCAGACACATGTAGCTAGTTTCATTAGAGTGGGTGGTCTAGAGGTAAAACATTGGCTTCAGAATAGGAAGGTTTCTCGCCACAGGGATGGGAATTTTCACTTCGAATCTTCTGTTTCTTCGTGGCTTTACCCCCTCCTGATATCCTTTTATCCCTCTAGAATCATGTTCCATACCGGTGGGCGTTGGTTAAAGACCTTCGACATATGATTTTTGGGGTAATGTGGTCGGTATTACGCCCGTGCCGCTTTACTTCCCTAGAAAAAAATCCGGTACCCATTAAAGGCTGGGTGAACCGGTGCCGTCGGTTGGGATCGAACCCTACCCCTTGTCCTTTGTAGTCCAGTTCACTAACCACTGACCTATCGCGGCTCCCCGTATCTACAGTGCATCGTATCAATTCTGTTGTTTGACCGCCCTCCATGCTATGACTCTAAGCCATCCAGCATTTTCTCTCTACGTCGTCTGCGATCTCTCTTTCCTTGTATTTTGCCTGTTGTAACCAAGCATTCCAACTTTCCTCTTCTCATGAGTGCCCGAAAAATGTTGGTTGTTTCTTTCTGATGTGTTTTTTTAGGATATCCTCTAGGATAACAGAGAAAAACAGAAGGTGCACTAGCTCACGTTAAAAAACCAATCACAGTTAAAAGTAGTAGGTGCAAAATATGGCCGCTTCCCGCTCAAAGATGGTAAGATATTCACCCTTACTGAAGACGAATCGGCCCTATCGTAGCTTTGCTGCTAAATAGAGACACAATCCATCCTAACGGGTGAACTTAGGAAGAAAGGATTTTTATTATTGGAGAGGTGAAATAAAAACTCAGAACCAAACACTGCTCAGAACATGCGGCCTTTATTCTGCAGTTCTGTATGTTCGTCGACAGATCCCATTAATGGTAATGCAGACGGTTTTTTTTTTTTTTTTTTTTTACAAGCGAAAATTCATATCAGTATCAGGACGAGCATAGAAGAGAGATGGACAAGAAGAAATAAATAGCTTGAACTTGTGACCCCTGGACTCGTCAAGCGCCTTCCGGAAACCATCCCCTCTTTGTGAGTTGTGCATAATCGTTACTTTCCTTCAAATTTACTCGATACTTGTTACGGGCTTGGCGATCACTTGCGGTTCTTGAGGAAATAATGAGTCACACAAAGAAATTCATGCTTTGTGATATTTTACTTCATGAGAACACCAAGTCAGGGTTGTTTATATATATATATATTCAACCATTCATCATCTGTCATTCGTCTAACACATTTCATCTCTGTAGAGGTTATTTTTTCTTATTGTTCTTGCATTTAGGGTCCAGGTCTGGCATTGGTAGTACAACGTTGGGATGAAAATTGTATTGTATAGTGCTCGTTTTGCCTCCAGAGCTATTTCCTTGTTGGACAGTAGTGGTGATAAAAGTCCGATGATTTGACAAGCTTTGTTGCATCTTGATTCTATCTCTGCTGTTTGAGAATTATCGTTTGTCATTAGACTTCCTATGTATTTGAATTCCTCTACTTGTTTTAGTTGTCCGCCTTCTATAGTTTATGTTGATGTTCTGTTTATTTTTGACGACGTTCATGACTTCTGTTTTGTTGATGGTGATTTTCATGTTGTATTTTGTGCTTGAGATGTTGAGTTTGTTTAAGTGTTCTTGTAGGTCTTCTATTGAGTTTGTTTAAGTGTTCTTGTAGATCTTCTATTGAGTTTGTTTAAGTGTTCTTGTAGGTCTTCTATTGAGTTTGTTTAAGTGTTCTAGTAGCTCTTCTATTGAGTTTGTTTAAGTGTTCTAGTCGCTCTTCTATTGAGTTTGTTTAAGTGTTCTAGTAGCTCTTCTATTGAGTTTGTTTAAGTGTTCTAGTAGCTCTTCTATTGAGTTTGTTTAGTGTTCTAGTAGCTCTTCTATTGAGTTTGTTTAAGTGTTCTTGTAGGTCTTCTATTGAGTTTGTTTAAGTGTTCTTGTAGGTCTTTATTGTTTAAAAACAGATTGATTGTTTCGTTTATCTTTCAGCGTCGAAGGGAGATTGCTTGCTTGATAACGTCACAGAATCGACGCAAGTCTTTCGCTTTTACAAAGCGTCGAGTGGCAATTACTGGCGCAGTCTGGAATGAGTTTACCACTAATATAAAGATAAGATGAGGAGATATGTTATATGAAAATGTAACCATCGATCTCATCTACAATTAGAAAGAGAAGATGAGTTCTGCTGATGGTCAGACGGATACTGCCATAATGCGTTTTTTAAAGGGGGGGGGCGGGTGGCGGGTGGGAGGAGGAGTTACAAACAAACCTTGCCATTGCAGGGATTACGGCTACACTATTTTCTACACTATTCGCTACACTATTTTCTACACTATTCGCTACACTATTTTCTACACTATTCGCTACACTATTTTCTACACTATTCGCTACACTATTTTCTACACTATTCGCTACACTATTTTCTACACTATTCGCTACACTATTTTCTACACTATTCGCTACACTATTTTCTACACTATTTGCTACACTGTCTTCTACACTATTCGCTACACTATTCTCGTTGGCTAATTATGGCTTGACCAACTGTATCGGGGAAGCTCCTCTGGGTGCTGAAGTTAGCTCTTGACCAATCTTGACTGTTGTTCCTGCTGAGTCAACAACATTTTGTCCTCTAGCTCCACAGATTACAGATTTGATCAGTCGAGCAAACGCCCCAGTTATCTTCTCCCCAATAGAATAGTGCAGCTTCACTGTGTGTTAATCTGTATGTTTCTACAGCTTTTGTTCATGATGGCCAGTAGTCCAGCACAACATAGCTGAGGGGTTAAGGCAAAGAAATGCAAATGAATGCATAAAAATGCGAAGCTGCAGTAAAGCTGAATGTGAGTGAAAATTGAAAAAAAAAATAATAGAAAAAATGGTATGGTAACAGCTTTACATGGTTATTAGACGACACAGATTTGAACGACGTTTCGGCTCAATAGCCTTCAGCAGGAACAAACAAACAACAACACACACAGATATAAGTAAATATAACTAATCCTACATAGCTAACTAGTAATAAACATCCAAACAACTTTAACATTTCTTTACTGTTTTATGTTTTATTATATGATGTTTTATTACTAGTTAGCTATGTAGGATTAGTTATATTTACTTACATATCTGTGTGTGTGTTGTTGTTGTTTGTTTGTTCCTGCTGAAGGCCTATTGAGCCGAAACGTCGTTCAAATCTGTGTCGTCTACTAACCATGTAAAGCTTTTACCATACCATTTTTTCTATTTTTTTTTTCAATTTCCCCCCCACAACAAAGCTGACAAAGTAATCTGACAGAATGTAAAAAATATGCATCCAGAACGCCGTCACTTCACTTTTTTTCGTTCGTCCACTGCCTTTGACTCTCTGACTTAGAGTCTAGAAACTGAATAATTTTTGTTTTCGTGTGTACAGGGTCCCACGCCACACGCAGCAGATAACTCCGTCTTCGGAGGTAGTCATATTTTTTCCGTCGATGAGTAATTGAAGTTTCAAACCGGGCGGTGGTTGCCACAGAGAAAATCATTAATAAATTTTCAACCGGTGTAGCCGGGATTTGAACCCACAACCTCTCTGTCTCGAGGCCGGTGTCTTGCATCGAGACCAAGCAGTTCCCCTTCATTTAAAAATAGTGTTGTTGATGATCTACAAACTGAAATGCGAGTATTTATTTCAGACATGTCAACAAGCAGCTCATCTTCGCTGCGGTATGCACTTGATGATAATAAATGAACTTTTTCTGTCACTGTTTCCACAACATAATTGCTCTTCTGCTGAACTCATTTTTGTTTATTGTTTAAAATGTTGATGTTTTTTTGATGGATGCTTCAACCTGGAGATTAATCTCGTTCCAACCATCGTAAACATGACACAGAAAGTGCTTTTTACTTATTCTGAAAGGCAAATGAAGTTCTGTAAATCGTAACATATAGGGGTGGGTGATTTATTAAATTATGATGTACTAGGTATCAACGGTAACAACAAATAAAAAAACATCACCTCTGTGCAAAATAAAAACAAGTGGAACAATATTAAAACAGGTAAATGAATTTAAATATTTGGGAACTTTGTTAACCTCAGACGGAAGATGTACAAAAGATGTGAGATGCAGAATGGCTCAGGCAAAAGCAGCTTTCCAAAAAATGAGGAAGATACTTTACAATCATTTTTGACAATCAAAACAAGAAAAAGAGTTCGTAAATGTTATGTACAGCCAGTCGTAACATATGAATGTGAATCATGGACAATAGGACAACATACAAGAAAATCACGGGAGTCCAAGAATTGTGGTTTTTACAGAAGAATGTTGAGAATATCATGGACAGCTAAGAAGAGTAATGAAGATGTTCTGAGAGAGGTCAAAGCAAAAATAGAGCTAATTTCCAATATTAGGAAGAAACAATCATCATTTTTTGACCATGTAATGAGAAGAGAACAACTGAAATATATTGTGACAAATGGAAAAATTGAGGACGAAGAGATAGAGGGAAACAAAGTGAAAAAATACCAGACAGCTTAAGAGAATGGCTTGGCAGAAGGTCAACAACAGAAATGATAAATAACTGTCGCGATCGAAAATTGTGGAGAGACATGATCACCTACGCCAGCAGGCCCGGTACTTGATGATGATGAGGTATCAACGGGCATAGGTAAAAAAAAAGGGGGGGGGGGGCGGGGTCTTTCTCGTATTTATTGCTTTAGTCGACTTACGATCTTTATCCTTCCAGCGGCGATAGACGCCCAGTAGATAGTAAACGTAATATGTCAATAGGACTCGTAGTCTCTTTTCGCCACTCATCTCTATTCTGGCAAATATGCCAATTTTGCTTCTCTCATTGTTCTTTTAGGTGTCTCGTTAGGTATTCCTCTTTTTCTGTATCCTGGTGTTTTCCCATAGAGATGCCTATTTTGATGTCTCTTCTCAACAAATGTTGACTTTAGGAAGAAGGCGTTTATTGTTTCCTCTCCGGGGTCGACTGAACTCATCACCAACAAGCCGGGCCCGGCAGCCACTAGGCGCTACAGGCGATCCCAAGTGACGAGCAAGTATTGTAGTCACTGTTTCACATTCAGTAACGAATCAAGCCAGTGGGGGCCGACTCTACACACCTTCAACAGTACCGGGAGGCCCAGCAGACACGCTCCACCACTCATTTACTATCTCGTTCGCTGTCTGGATTTATACAATTATTGGCAACTAAACAACATTTCAAAATGCCTGTCTTCCACACGAAGACAATTGAGAGTATTTTGGAGCCAGTAGCGCAACAAGTAAGTGTTTAAAGTCACTCTGCTGTGCAGCACAGTGTTGTCTATGTCTAGACTCTAGCAGACGACGGTGGTCGTGCCTCGACTGGGCCGGTGGTTCAGCTTCAGGAGAAGTCTCAATTCTGAGATTTTTTTTCTGAGTTTGACTAGGCCGATCCTGTTTATTGTTCCCCAAGTCAGTGAATATTTTGTGTGCTTTTAAATACTTCTCGACAAAGTCACAAGACATTGCGGTTGTATTCTTTCTTCGACTCTATGATCAAGCCATACTTCTACTCATCTTCAGTTTCCATGATAGACTCTCGGTCCAGTGACAGTTTGTAATGTTGACATGTTGAAAGACCAAGTGAGATTGTTGATCTTGATAAGTTGATCCTTCAATCAATGAGATATGCGATCTTATCTAAGCATGAATGAGTCTCACTCTAAGTTCTATGCCCCTGGCAACTTTGCTTCTCTTATCGGTATCTGTTTCAACATCTCTCTAGGTCTAGGGGATTTTTTCCCCTATTTTTCTATATCCTGATATATATATATATATATATATATATATATATATATAAAGATATGGCAATGCAAGCAATGAATTCAACGATCTCACCTATCATCAACAGTTAAGAAGAGAAGATAGGTTCTGCTGAAGACTACTGCTATACTGGGGTTTTTTGTGTTGCTTTCTTTTTGTTTTTGTAAGAGCTTGTTTAAAAGTTCTTTTTTTTCTCTTCTCACAACATTTTACATGTCCATCTTTGTCTTCCTAATAGTAGATTAATTTTTGGTTTCATGTTCATAGAGAAATCATATGGCTTAATCTTATATATCTATATGTTAGTCTTGAATTCGTTCCATTTAATTTTATTAGTGTACAGAATATAAAGACTGAATTGAATGGACCAAAATAACAATTTTATGTTAGTCTTAGGCCTACTTCAAAACAAACAAAAATTGAGTCCTTACATTTTGGACAATTTCTTTACTCTCTCATTCCGGGCCGATAATCTTGATTGTACCCTACTCTCAGACATCTTACTTTTTCCACTTTTCGAATACCTGTTATTCTTCTGTTCTATTCTTTCTCCTTTGTGTATGCACACTGACCTCAGTGTGTACTCTTCTGGTTATGTAGGCGTTATGCACACATTTCTAACCATATTTATGGATGTCCCTGTATGGGTGTGTATATGTATGTGTTCATATGTATGGGTGTAGGTATAAATATGTATGTATGTATGTATATATATATATATATATATATATATATATATATATATATATATATATATATATATATACACACATACATGTGTGTTCATATACAATGTGTATATACATGTATGTGTGGACTTGTAGATGCGTATAGACATTATCGGTGGCAATGTAGTTGAGGCAACCTAGGCTGCATTCCCACCACTCAATATTTTTAGAACCCTTGACACATTGTTGAGCCTCCCACCTGCAGGGTAATTACAGCTTGTAACAGCGAATCTTTCTTTTTCCTTCTGGCCATGGTCCACAACACAGGGAAGAAGTTTTTTTGTTTCTTAAACCAGTTTCGATTATTTTGTTTTGGTTGTTTCATTACTAGTTAGCTATGTAGGATTAGTTTTATTTACTTACATATCTGTGTGTGTGTGTGTTGTTTGTTTGTTCCTGCTTAAGGCCTATTGAGCTGAAACGTTGTTCAAATTTGTGTCATCTATCAATTACGTGAAGCTTTTACCATACCATAAAAAAATTTTTTTTTTTTTCATTTCTCCCTCTCCCTAAGTATCTTCAATATTGACAACACTTCCTGAGAAACTGTTGCACATCACCATGGTGAAGCAACTTTATAATAGACACTGTTTTTGCAGATAAATGCCAAATTGAGAGGACACAACAAAATGGAAATGCCAAAAGGAAAAAAAAAAGGCAGTATTCATATAACCACTGCTGATCATGCACTAACATCAAACTAAATAACATCAGAACTAACTACAAATAATAAAATGATATATCTACCCAATATTCTTATGTGGTATATAAGCTTGATTTTAAATAAGAAAACAGTGCAGAAAAATAGGTGCCCTTTTAATGTGGAATTATTAAAAATATGTGGAGAATAGGATGGAAGGAAAAGAAGGCAAATAGTGAAGTTTTGAATCAGCTGAAAGTTAAAACAACAACAATTTTACACAAGTTGAACAAGAGAACAAAAATTTTTAGGACATGTGAAGAGACACAAACCACTACTAAATGCCATCTTAGAAAATACAAGGTAGACAGGTTGTGGCAGACCAAGACTAAAGTGGACTGATAACATTAAAAGATGGATGGGGAAACCTATAACACCATGCACTAGCAATGCAGGAGCAGAGACAGAGTAAAATTGTGCACCAACCTTCGATGTAGAGATAACACCCAATGAATGAAATGAGTGATCATACTTGATCAAAGTTCACAAATTGTGCAGTTAGGAGTAGAATAAAAAGTGAATGAAACAAACACTGTTTTGACCATAATCCAGTTTTATAAGAAGTGGTAGACTATAAATGACTGATAACATACAGCTCTGTTGAATTCTGAGACACAAAGGTGACTCTGAGGTGATCTCACACCTGTGAATGGTCTTCTATGAAATTGTATCTATGACTGGCCAAGCAACACTGATCTGCACTTAATCATGGCAGGGAGCATAAAAATAGACAAAGTGTGCATAAGAATATGCTATATATAATTGTAAATGTAAAGTACTATAATTTCTTCATAAATTCTGTAACATTAGTCAACTTTTAGCTCTGGCAGACTTTGCTTTGACACATCATGTCTGACCCTGATTTTCAGTTAGTTCAGTAGATATCTATCTATTGTCCTTTCGAGCCGAAGACGGCACATAGGGCAGAACCACAATCTCAAAAACAGAAACCTTACGTGCCAAAGTGGCACATATTGCAGAGATCACTGCTTCTAAAATCTACGGCGCTGTTTCCATAACAATACTTTTTACAATGACAACTTGTCAAGCTATCGATCAACCTCCTTAGTTGCCTCTTACGACATGCCTGGAAGGTCACAGTGTCACTATTCTTTACCTCCCTCATAATGAGGCCCCGGTAACACACGGTTCAGTAGATACCTCACTAATAAAGTTAGCTTTTATTTAGAAAACCTTACCAGTATCCATCAAATATTTGTCAATTTGTTGTTATGTGTGCATCCTCTGTTAGAAGATCAACTTCACAGAACAACTGTTCTGTGTCTGTGTATAACATAAGAGGCTGGGAGGCCTCAAAATCACACTGCTATAATTTAAATTTATAGCAAAGCAGCAGCAACAACACTTGACCTTGAACATCAGTCATAAACTTCTAGTTTTATTGACTGCCATATAGTAACCTGAAGGTAGGCACTAAGAAAACAAGAGCAGCTATAAAAGTTGATTTCTGGTACTTATTTTAACTGCTTACACTTCTAGATGTCAGCCAAAATACATTTAGAGAGAGGGAGAGAGAGAGAGTATGATGAGTCCAAGGGTAGTAATTACCATGTGTAAAGCTAATAGCACTGACAAAGGTAGTTCACCTATTCTTTGGTTATGGAAGGCCCCGGTATCACTGCAAACAAATTAAAATTAAGAATTACATTCAACTATTCTATTTTAATGAAATGTGTACATGTAGCAGGTGGTTGGCAGTCGTTTTACATTTGCCACATCATCAGAGGCTCCTATCCCTAGAGTTGAAAAGTTGATGCCTGATATAACTTGTTCTGCATCTTAACATTACTATTTCTCTCAGTCTTGTAGTGTGTGTTCAGCAGTCTTGGGGACCTGTCCACATGTACATGTAATTGAGGTGACAATCTTGAATTTTGTATAAATGTGACTGTGGAGTCGATTGTGCCCTGTTCTGAGGTGTACAATGATAACTTGTTCCCATCTATTCATTTTATTAAAGGCATCCTGATTTGGGGCTTGTGGTCTTTTGACTGATTCAATTATTTGTTTATTCTGATGGTATGTAACTGGTGCATCTAGTTGTGTGCCTGTGTGCCTTCCATTGCCAGCTGATCTGCTTTCTCATTTCTTGGTATTCCACATTGAGACGGGATCCACTGCATGGCGACCCTGTGTTGCTGCAGAGTTCAGGCAATAAGGTCTGCAGATGTGGTAATTTTCTGGATTGTAGTGCCTGGAGTACTGATCTTGCATCTGTCAAAAACACTACAGGCTGTGGGCTAAGATTACTGTTCAGCAGTTTTGGTTATTGGTTATTGGTTATGGAAGGCCTCGGTTTCACAGCAAACGAATTAAAATCCATAATTGCTCAACCGCCCGTGCCAGTGGAATCATCCGAATTACTAACTCATCTCCCAAACAAAGAAAGGTAACTGTAGTCCCCATCGTAGCAGTCTCAGCACACACCAAAAGACATAAGGCGAAACCGCGCAGAAAGTGAACACAGCCAACTGTTCCCTGTCATACGATATCATCATTCATCGTAAACAAGCGGGATATCGAAGCAGGATCAAAACGGATGAGACACACAGCTCACGGTGTGCACAGAGCACTTAACTCAGTAGCTCCTGCAACAAGCCGGACTTGGAATATGAGGAAACTGCAAGAAGGAACACTTTTCATACATAGCCTTCAATGGTTCCTGCCGCCTATCCACCATATACCATGGGAGTTCACGTCCTCCCGAAAATGATGATCGTCATAGCACTTGATGATGTTAGGCCGTCATTGATGACTCCAATTCCAACATATAGACACACAGTGGTGGTAAGTTATCATTTCCAATCCAACAGAAGCCACATGACCTGTAGTTAGTAAAACCACAGAGAGAATATGATTTTGTGACCTTCACTGATTCACTCTTAGATGTGAATGTGTAGTTTACACAAGAGGAGAGGTTTTCAACTACAGTGATCCCATTTAAGGCAATTCTGCGATAGCAAGGCAAGTCTCCTTTATAGCAGCAGAACTTGATGTTCTCCGCTCCCTTCTTGTAGCTGCCGCCACACGATTCTGATGTCTCATTAACTTGGATATCATTCAAGAACAATGTCAGATTTTATATTGCCAACATCATTGTTTGGATTTCTGCATCGTAATTGTGACAATATTTCCTGTTGCTATTTTATTCATATCCCTGGTGTTATTTGGGTTCTCTATGTATGCTCCTGCTCCCCCATTCTGTGCTGATCCATCTGTGTACACACGAATCCCTAGGTCTTGTGGGTATTCTTCATCCAAGAAACTGAGAGTTATTGTTTTATGCTGTACACTATTCTCCTTGTCAAGTCTTCCTTTCACTTCTGTCCATATTTGTATTGACAATCCACATTTCTCTGTCAAAGAAGTCTGTTCTGGTATGGTTAGAAGGGGGCTGACAACTCTTGGTATGTCTGGTTCTTGTCTACATATTCGTTTGGCTTGGTGGACGAAACTGCTTCTCTTAAGCCACACCTATGCAAGATTTTGGAATCGGTCCTTCATTGGATGCCTCGGCATACATGACAATTTTTCTGCCTATATCAACACATTTGTGTCCCTCCGTTCTCTCAATGCTGATGTCCACCACGATTTCTCTATCTCCAATGTTGGTGTTGATTTCATTGTTCCTTTGATGACCCTAAGTGTAAAGGTAAAGTACCCTAAGTGTAAAAGTAAAGTACCCTAAGTGTCTGGTTTTGTAGTCTCTTGGATTCTATACAAGGTCAAATCTCTTGGATTTTCTTAAAGATTCTCTATAAGCTTACGACTCTTGGATTCTCTATAAAGTCAGTTCTCTTAGTTTCTCTATAAGCTCAAGTCTCTTGGATTATTTGTAAACTCTACTAATATATAGCAGATACATTTCTACCTTCCTGTGCCAACTTGTCAGCATCATAATTTCTAGATGTGATCTAGAGTGAGATGTTCTGTTCTGTTCATGAAATCATTTTCACTGCAGTTGGAAATTCCCCATATCCGCCCCACTCATCTCACAGCTCCCGCCAAAGCACTTTGACTAGGCAGACTACTGTGCAACCCTAATCGGCAGCATAGACGACGATTCCAGATTTGAGATGAAATCAGCTGAAATTACAATGATTTTGCATTGTTGTCACATCATGTAATATTGCTCTTAGGTCAGCCAGTGTTGAATTTCTGTGACCCTCAATGGTGCAAGTGCTAACAGATTATCTGTCTGGAGTACAATGTTCCCTTCCTTGTTGTTCCCTTTGAAGTGTCTCATGGCTGTGGTTGTCAAGAATTCATGCAGTGAGAGCGAGATGACTGTAGAATAATGATGGATGATGGAGATATGTGATTGATATTAGCACGAGAGCATGATCAAAATGTAATCAGATGTCAACAATAGGAAATGAATAATGGCACCAAATGGGCAGCGACTACTTGAATTAAAATAAGTAACAACAACTGATCAATCACAATGTCCTATTCCACCTCCCCACCAGGGGCTCTGATAACAACCTGGTCTAGTCAAGCGAGTAGGGATCAAGGGCTCAATGCTTAAGTTAGATGTGGGGAGGGCAATGCTTAAGTTAGATGTGTTTCGATGGGAGCAAATATGGCCGCTTGCTGCGAACCACATGTCCACGCAACATTCTTTTAAGAGCACACGATGATGAAGTGGAACAGTTGTTCGGGGAACAGAAGAAAAATATATCGAAGACTGGCCCAGTGGGAAAACATTACTGAAGGGAAGGATGAAGAGTGTTGAGCCATCTTTACTTGATGAACTCAAATTGAATACCAATTCCTGGGACTGGTTGGTCTCCAGGCAAAACGCCGGCAACATCTCCCAACAGAGAGGTTGTGGGTTCAAATCCCGGCTACACTGATTGGGATTTTTATTTATGATTTCTCTCTGCGGCAACCACCCCTGGTCTCAGCAGCAAGGCCCGGCTTGAAACGTCAATTACTCATCGACGGAAATAAATATGAGTACCTTCGGAGTTATCTTATCTGTCCTAATCTCTAGGGACTTCGTCATAGGTAAAAGCTGGCGCACGAAAAACAAAAATTGAATACCTTTGAGACTGTCTCGAGTGTGATGAGATGGATTCAGCTAACTAAACCACATTTGACCGTCGATAGCCTACTGTCCGACAAATACTGACATACAAAGTAGTTCTAAGTAAGGAAACAAAATAAACGTTCCCTTCACTCCTCCTCACGCTTTCCTGGGCATATTGGAAATATATCATCAGCATCAGGTGCCATTCTGGTTGGTGTAGGCGATCTTTCTTCTCCATATCTCTTGGTCCTCCATGCGTGCCATAATTTTAGCTGATATTTTATTATGCCATCAGAATAAGTTGTTCAATATTTTTTTGTAACTCTTGGTTGTCCTTTACTCTTCCTTACTTTCTTTATGCCTGTATATTTCTGATTTCTCCGGCCCGTTTTAAACACTCTTCTTTAGTAGTTGTTGCTGTCCATAGAAACTTCTCATGGGGAATATGGTGACACATTTGTGGGTGATGTAGTCGGTGTCACACAAAGCCGCTTATATTGGAGCTTTGTCGTCCGAAAGTAGTCCGCGTGCACTTGGAACTGAACCCGAACCCTGTCTGGTTAGGAAGCAAATACACAAACCACTCAGCCGCCAAGGCTTTCTGTGTGCTTGTTGAATAAGGTAAATAAATTCAGAACAATCACGTGAACGAGTGACCACGTTGAGGCCATCATTTTTATTATAGACCTACGTGTAATAAACTTGTTAGACTGAAAAAAAGAATCATCACCGCAACGCTTCTTTTTTATCTTCAATGTTTCACCATCATTGAGTACCGTCTCCACATCGAAGGTTAGTTATCATGGAGCACATAGTTATCAAAGGCTAAGGAATGCAAACCTGAATAAAATGCTGGCTCAAATCGGATGCACTGGACCACTGGCGCAGAAAACAGTGCAACGTTTTAACGGGTGTTCAATCAGTGTGGATCTGGCATACTCTAATTGTAATGTTCTGTCTGTGGGGGCGATCATCACACTTAACCTGACAGCTGACTTCATATGAGAGTCTGGAATCCTACTCTGATTGAGTCCTGATCGCAGACAGAGAGAGAGAGAATAATTCACAAACACTCCCAAGTCTGAAGGATGTGGGGGAAAAGGGGGCGGGGGGTGGTGGTTAGGCCTACGATATACATTGTACAAGATGTGGGGGTTAGTGGTTAGGTCTACGATATACATTGTACAAGATGTGGGGATTAGTGGTTAGGCCTACGATATGCATTGTACAAGGTGTGGGGGTTAGTGGTTATGCCTAGGATATACATTGTACAAGATGTGGGGATTAGTGGTTAGGCCTACGATATACATTGTACAAGATGCCGGGGTTAGACCTACGATATACATTGTACAAGATGCCGGGGTTAGACCTACGATATACATTGTACAAGATGCCGGGGTTAGACCTACGATATACATTGTACAAGATGCCGGGGTTAGACCTACGATATACATTGTACAAGATGCCGGGGTGTGGGTTAGACCTACGATATACATTGTACAAGATGCCGGGGTAGACCTACGATATACATTGTACAAGATGCCGGGGTTAGACCTACGATATACATTGTACAAGATGCCGGGGTTAGACCTACGATATACATTGTACAAGATGCCGGGGTTAGACCTACGATATACATTGTACAAGATACCGGGGTTAGACCTACGATATACATTGTACAAGATGCCGGGGTTAAGCCTACGATATACATTGTACAAGATGCCGGGGTTAGACCTACGATATACATTGTACAAGATGCCGGGTTTGATCCCAATCGATGGTCCTTAAATGGGTGCTCCACACTCCCCTCCAAATAATAATAATAATAATAAATAAATAAATAAATAAATAAAAAAAGAAAGAAGAAAAAAGTTAGATGTGCCGATGGTGAGACACGTGGACACTAACACCAATTCTCTATATGTCACGGGGCGGGATTCTGTCTTCTTCTGGGGTTTGCAGATTTCTATCTATCTATTGTCCTTTCGAGCCGAAGACGGCACATAAGGCAGAACCATAATCTCAAAAACAGAAACCTTGCGTGCCAAAATGGCACATATTGCGGAGATCACTGCTTCTAAAATCTATGGCTCTGTTACTATAACAACACTTTTTACATTGACAGCTTGTCAAGCTATCGATCAACCTCCTAGTCACCTCTTACAACAAGCCTGGAAGGTCACAGTGTCACTATTCTTTACTTCCCTTACTTCTTGCAGATTTGGAAGGGGTTAAATGACAGATTATGGAATGAAGGTGGCTTGCCTGATGCAGTCACTACGTCGTGCCTATGTTAGGGTAATTGTTTACTTCTCAGTAGGAAAGGCCCTACCTTGGCCCCTAGAGAGAAGAGAATATCATGGGATAATCCAGGATTCCAATTCGCCCTACCCTTCTAGAGTACTAGCGGTCAGCGAATATACCACCAGTCTCTTGTCCCATAACAAGTGTCTTTACTGGCAGGCTATTACGAGCGTTGCCTGTCTTATCAAGTAGTCGCTTAACAAACACCTCCAGTAGTTTAAATAGTAAAAACTTTATCTAAATAACTGTCAAGGCTATTTATATAAATAGATGGTATCACTTTACAACAACTTTCTTCAGGTTGTACGTGTTCTTTCTTTGATGAACGTCATTGCCCGCCGGATCTCACTTCTGGATCGGAAGTGAAATCTCAAGCCTCGAGATTAAAAATAAACATGTTACACGAGTAACTGTTCTCCCATTTAAACTTTAGTGGCTTAGCAAATTGATTGTTCATTTTAGTTAGGGTTGACATCACACTACTTCGGGCAAACACTTTGCTACTCTGTCGCTTTCTTCTTCCTCTTCTTTCCGTCCTTCCTTCCCCATTTGCCTTTCAGTATCGATGGGAGATATAATTTGGGTCTTTTGCTCTTCTGTTCGCATCTGTCGTTATGTTTCCTAGTGCTTCTAATATTCCATCCATCCATCTTTTGCTCTTCTGTTCGCCTCTGTCGTTATGTTTCCTAGTGCTTCTAATATTCCATCCATCCATCTTTTGCTCTTCTGTTCGCCTCTGTCGTTATGTTTCCTAGTGCTTCTAATATTCCATCCATCCATCTTTTGCTCTTCTGTTCGCCTCTGTCGTTATGTTTCCTAGTGCTTCTAATATTCCATCCATCCATCTTTTGCTCTTCTGTTCGCCTCTGTCGTTATGTTTCCTAGTGCTTCTAATATTCCATCCATCCATCTTTTTCGTGGTCGGTCCTTGAGCCTGGTTGTCTCGCAACGTTTGCTGAAGGCTCGCTGTGTTGTGTTTTGTGACGTGGCCAAACCATTTTATCTGTTGTTTCCTTATATATTCTATGGCAGGGGCTATTCCTAGCTTTTTTTCTCAGTTCTTCATTTCTGATCTTATCTCTCAGGCTGTTTCCTGTCATTCATCTAACACATTTCATCTCAGTAGATGTTATTTTTCTTATTGTTCTTGCATCTAGGGTCCACGTCTGGCATTGGCAGCACAGCGTTGGGATGAAGATTGTATTGTAGAGTGTCCGTTTGTCTCTAGAGTTATTTCCTTGTTGGACAATAGTGGTGATAGCTGTCCAATGATTTGACAAGCTTTGTTGCGTCATTTGTTTATTTCTGCTTTTTGTGAATTGTCGTGTATCACTAGACTTCCTATGTGTTTAAATTCCTCTACTTGTCTTGCCGTCGATAGTTACGTTGATGCTCTGTTTCTCTGTTGCGATATTCATGACTTCTGTTTTGTTGATGTTTATTTTCGTGTTGTATTGTGTGTGTGTCTCTCCACACAATTTGTTGACTTCACTCAGATCACAAGGGGTTCCTATGAGGGCCTTGACGTGTACCGTGGACGCTAGTTCCGCATCTATGGGGGCTCACCTCCTCCCTGCCCAGTTATACCGCCAGGTAGGTGTGGTCTTGGGCGTAGTAGCGTCGAATTGAGGACAACCAGGAGGATCACAGAGACGATCCTGTCATTCAGTAACCACGGCACCTGGAGAAACAGAGGCTATAAACGCTTCATTCACCTTTTGGTGGTGTCAAAAGCACCCGACTATGACGTATATCTATTGATTATTGGTCATTGGTTAAGGAAGGCCTCGGCATCACTGCAAACGAATTAAAATCCATAATTGCTCAACCGCCCGTGCCAGTGGAATCATCCGAATTATATCTATGTATAACGTATGTGATGACAACTATGACGTATATCTATGTGATGACAACTATGACGCATATCTATGTGATGACAACTATGACGCATATCTATGTGATGACAACTATGACGTATATCTATGTGATGACAACTATGACGTATATCTATGTGATGACAACTATGACGCATATCTATGTGATGACAACTATGACGTATATCTATGTGATGACAACTATGACGTATATCTATGTGATGACAACTATGACGTATATCTATGTGATGACAACTATGACGCATATCTATGTGATGACAACTATGACGTATATCTATGTGATGACAACTATGACGTATATCTATGTGATGACAACTATGACGCATATCTATGTGATGACAACTATGACGTATATCTATGTGATGACAACTATGACGCATAGCTATGTGATGACAACTATGACGTATAGCTATGTGATGACAACTATGACGTATATCTATGTGATGACAACTATGACGCATATCTATGTGATGACAACTATGACGCATATCTATGTGATGACAACTATGACGCATATCTATGTGATGACAACTATGACGCATATCTATGTGATGACAACTATGACGCATATCTATGTGATGACAACTATGACGCATATCTATGTGATGACAACTATGACGCATATCTATGTGATGACAACTATGACGCATATCTATGTGATAAAAAAAACGGTATATCCATAAGAGTTGTTAAAGTGTTTGAGGCTTTTCTAAATGTCAATTATTGGTGTCGGAGGTCCTGGTAGACTGTTTGAAGTAGTGGTATCCACCCACCACGAGCCTACCATGATAAATGCACCATTCTTGTGTGTATCTTGGAAGTCCTCACGAAGACAGTGTCATTTCAGTATTAGAAGTTTCTAAAGTTAGCTACACTCCGTTACAATTTCTTACCAATGTTGACCGCAGGTCTGTATAACAGCGTCTAGCACGATATTATTGCATTCAGAAGCAGACATCTAAATGTCAGCATTCCCTGTTATCAATGCACACTTCAACACATGCAGACAGATGTAACTACATATGACCCAAAAAGAAGAGAGTAATCTGATTTTCCAGCTGGGAACAGGGAATGTTCGTCAAGTCAAAAACAACATTTGTACTAACTAAACTGAAACACCACATTCAGTGTTGAAACTGTGATTCATCTGTTAACTGTTTTGCTCTCACCACGCAACTGTGATGTCAGTATCTCAAACACACCCAACCATCGACAACGCACTATTATTACCGGTAGAAAAACTCAGAGAGGCGTTGGCTGTAATGAGCAAGCAACTTACAGCTGAAAGGGATCGAGTCAAGCACAAACATTGGTGAACATCGTATGTTCTTATTAGCATGACATGTCAACATTTTCAATTAGAGAACATTCTCTGAAAAGCTGGTCTAAAAAGGATGACTTTTCAGATCAACGAAGGACACATTAAGTAAACAGAAAACCCACTATTATGTACCTTATTATTGGGTACAAGAAAAATGTTAGAGTTTTAGCGGCCGTTTTATGAAGATATTTGTTGTTTATTTGCCTTTAGCCATGGACTGAAGGACATTTCTCTTGGTCCTTTTCATCGTCCGCTCGTAAGGTTAGTGACTGGTATCACAGAGAGTGCAAGTGAAAGAAGGCCTGTGAAGTTTGGCTACTTGACGACCGATCCGACCTTACTTGTTAGTGGCAATATTTTGTGTTAGTTTTGTACATCGTATTAGATTTTAAAATCTTTCCAACATAAAAGTACCTGGCTTAAGAAACTGGTGATATTGGCGGATGCGCTGTCAGCCACCACAGCACTGAAAACACCCAGGAATTGTGAGGTAATTGAGAGTAGTTGTTCAATAGATACCATCACATTGCACCAATATACAAGGAAACGAGTATGTCGACAAATTGGCCAAAGATAGAGGGAAACTACCATAAACAAATTATCTAGTCAGCTATGAAGAAGTGAAATCTTTTATTAAAGGGCAATACAATTCAAAGTGTAAACAAACAACCCAAAATACAATGAGGGCATGAATATTTTCTATTCTCAAGGAAAGGCCACGTCCATCTAATCACTGGCCACGACAGAATGAGGCGCTACATCACTAGTCTGTAATGCTGCATCCTAGCAGACACGACAGCATTATACAAGATGTGCCCCCGCTGTAGACTTCACGAGGACAATGTGGCTCGTGGTCACTACTTTGGAAGAGAAATTGTCTCGCCAATTCGTTCTAAAGTCTATTTACCCGTTCATCCATGTTTTCATATTCTTATTGTCTATATTCTCTGCGGATTTAGCCCTCATTTAACGCAGCTGTCACTAGGTTTTCAACGTCTCCCTTTTCTAAGATATCTACATGGCATCTTCATGTTTTTCTTCATTTCATTTTAATCACCCTGAAAATACTGTTCTCAGTATCTACAGTAAACAGAAACAAAAATCCAACCTCACAGACCAATGGTCCTTTTTAACAGTGGTACAGGATCTAGGAATAACATAAATCTGATGTACACGGCAGCGCGAAATAGATATGTAGTTACATTTATACTTTGTTTTAAAAGAGTTGTTGTTGTTGTTGCGTTCGCCAGCTTTCATCTCTGACGAAGTCCCTAGAAACTAGGAACTGAATTGTGCGTGTTAATCCATTTTTCCCTGGCAGCCGTGTGCACAGGGGTCCCTCGCGGCACAGACAGATAACTCAGACTTCGGAGGTATTCATGTTTTTTTTTTTCCGTCGATGAGTAACTTACGTTTCAAGCCAGGTCTCGCTGCTGAGACCAGGGGTGGTTGCCGCAGAGAAATCATAAATAAAAATCCCAACCGGTGGAGCCGAGATTTGAACCTGCAACCTCTCTGTCCCGAGGCCGGCGTCTTGCCTCGAGACCAACAAGTCCCCCATAGACTGGGAATATGAGGAAACTGCAACAAGGAACACTTTTCATGCATAGCCTTCAATGGTTTCTGCCGCCTATCCGCCATATACCCCGAAGTTCACGTCCTCCCGAAAATGATGATCGTCATATTTTTTTTTTAAATGATGTTAGGCCATCGTTGTTGACTCCCGCTCTTTAGATTCTTGATTACTCTAGTGAATGTAGCCTACGACGAACAACACACAGTGCAAATTCCCTAAAGAGATAAAATTTTGCGGCTGACGAAGCATTTCACATTAATGAGTAACATGGAAATAACTTGCGTCAAGGAATTCCAACAACGGTCATGAACAACACCAATGGGACGTAAAGCGCAGAACAAGTCTAGACGGTGGAAGGTCTCATTCACAACACTTGATTTGTCAAAAAGGGACTGTTGCCGGCGTACGACTTCGCTTTAGCGGCACAGATGTAATAAGTATATCATCATTTTGACTTTAACGCAAAAAAGTGCAACGGAGAACCTAAGTTAATCAGACTCCGATTGCACTTTCTGCAGCGATCGAGAGGACATGGACTAGATCCGCCATCTTGGAGACGGAAGTCCTGTTAAAAGAGTGGCACAACAGTTCAAAGTAGAGAAAAATAAAGTACATGTACCACGAATGAGTTATTAACACATTCCTACCAAGGGGCTACGACACACGGCGGTTTTTTCACAACAAAAATGGAAATAACAGCCAGAAAATAAATAAAAATTTGTCGAAAACATGCGGTTTGTTCGGAGAATTTGCACAAGAAGTCGGGAAATAGGTTATACAATAGAAAATAATAGAACAAAGAAGTATGTGTTAGCACTCGGAAAAATTGACAGACAAACAACAATAGAAAAAACGAAGAACAATATATGGTCCGAAGTGGGATCGAACCCGTACTCAGTGGCACCGCGCCTTGCCACGAGAAGCCGAACGCTTGGCACACTACCACGCAGCCAACTAAAAAAATTGGCTATTGCAGTAGTGTCTTACACGATGACGTTCTCAATGACTATAGCATAGGGTAACGATCACAGACCGGAAATAAATTGTATATTTGTACTTTCCTATTAATGCAAGTATCTCCCAGTAGGGCTGAATACTTGTGTTGTAGACAAACATATATTGGACGAAACAGCACGAATAGTAGTTCCCAGTGTTTATATACTGGGTACAAATAATAATACATAAATATTATTATATGGGGAACTTCCGAGGCGATAATAGGGAATAATAGAACAAAGAAGTATGTGTTAGCACTCGGAAAAATTGACAGACAAACAACAATAGAAAAAAACGAAGAACAATATATGGTCCGAAGTGGGATCGAACCCGTACTCAGTGGCACCGCGCCTTGCCACGAGAAGCCGAACGCTTGGCACACTACCACGCAGCCAACTAAAAAAATTGGCTATTGCAGTAGTGTCTTACACGATGACGTTCTCAATGACTATAGCATAGGGTAACGATCACAGACCGGAAATAAATTGTATATTTGTACTTTCCTATTAATGCAAGTATCTCCCAGTAGGGCTGAATACTTGTGTTGTAGACAAACATATATTGCTGTTTCGTCCAATATATGTTTGTCTACAACACAAGTATTCAGCCCTACTGGGAGATACTTGCATTAATAGGAAAGTACAAATATACAATTTATTTCCGGTCTGTGATCGTTACCCTATGCTATAGTCATTGAGAACGTCATCGTGTAAGACACTACTGCAATAGCCAATTTTTTTAGTTGGCTGCGTGGTAGTGTGCCAAGCGTTCGGCTTCTCGTGGCAAGGCGCGGTGCCACTGAGTACGGGTTCGATCCCACTTCGGACCATATATTGTTCTTCGTTTTTTTCTATTGTTGTTTGTCTGTCAATTTTTCCGAGTGCTAACACATACTTCTTTGTTCTATTATTCCCTATTATCGCCTCGGAAGTTCCCCATATAATAATATTTATGTATTATTATTTGTACCCAGTATATAAACACTGGGAACTACTATTCGTGCTGTTTCGTCCAATATATGTTTGTCTACAACACAAGTATTCAGCCCTACTGGGAGATACTTGCATTAATAGGAAAGTACAAATATACAATTTATTTCCGGTCTGTGATCGTTACCCTATGCTATAGTCATTGAGAACGTCATCGTGTAAGACACTACTGCAATAGCCAATTTTTTTAGTTGGCTGCGTGGTAGTGTGCCAAGCGTTCGGCTTCTCGTGGCAAGGCGCGGTGCCACTGAGTACGGGTTCGATCCCACTTCGGACCATATATTGTTCTTCGTTTTTTTCTATTGTTGTTTGTCTGTCAATTTTTCCGAGTGCTAACACATACTTCTTTGTTCTATTATTCCCTATTATCGCCTCGGAAGTTCCCCATATAATAATATTTATGTATTATTATTTGTACCCAGTATATAAACACTGGGAACTACTATTCGTGCTGTTTCGTCCAATATATGTTTGTCTACAACACAAGTATTCAGCCCTACTGGGAGATACTTGCATTAATAGGAAAGTACAAATATACAATTTATTTCCGGTCTGTGATCGTTACCCTATGCTATAGTCATTGAGAACGTCATCGTGTAAGACACTACTGCAATAGCCAATTTTTTTAGTTGGCTGCGTGGTAGTGTGCCAAGCGTTCGGCTTCTCGTGGCAAGGCGCGGTGCCACTGAGTACGGGTTCGATCCCACTTCGGACCATATATTGTTCTTCGTTTTTTTCTATTGTTGTTTGTCTGTCAATTTTTCCGAGTGCTAACACATACTTCTTTGTTCTATTATTCCCTATTATCGCCTCGGAAGTTCCCCATATAATAATATTTATGTATTATTATTTGTACCCAGTATATAAACACTGGGAACTACTATTCGTGCTGTTTCGTCCAATATATGTTTGTCTACAACACAAGTATTCAGCCCTACTGGGAGATACTTGCATTAATAGGAAAGTACAAATATACAATTTATTTCCGGTCTGTGATCGTTACCCTATGCTATAGTCATTGAGAACGTCATCGTGTAAGACACTACTGCAATAGCCAATTTTTTTAGTTGGCTGCGTGGTAGTGTGCCAAGCGTTCGGCTTCTCGTGGCAAGGCGCGGTGCCACTGAGTACGGGTTCGATCCCACTTCGGACCATATATTGTTCTTCGTTTTTTTCTATTGTTGTTTGTCTGTCAATTTTTCCGAGTGCTAACACATACTTCTTTGTTCTATTATTCCCTATTATCGCCTCGGAAGTTCCCCATATAATAATATTTATGTATTATTATTTGTACCCAGTATATAAACACTGGGAACTACTATTCGTGCTGTTTCGTCCAATATATGTTTGTCTACAACACAAGTATTCAGCCCTACTGGGAGATACTTGCATTAATAGGAAAGTACAAATATACAATTTATTTCCGGTCTGTGATCGTTACCCTATGCTATAGTCATTGAGAACGTCATCGTGTAAGACACTACTGCAATAGCCAATTTTTTTAGTTGGCTGCGTGGTAGTGTGCCAAGCGTTCGGCTTCTCGTGGCAAGGCGCGGTGCCACTGAGTACGGGTTCGATCCCACTTCGGACCATATATTGTTCTTCGTTTTTTTCTATTGTTGTTTGTCTGTCAATTTTTCCGAGTGCTAACACATACTTCTTTATACAATAGAACAAGGTTTTAGAGGGAAAAAAGTGCGGAAACGTCCATGCATTAAAACTATCACTATTTCTTTACTTGTCATTCCGCATCCTCTCTCTATATCTATTTTAATCTCCTCCCCTCATCTCTATCACTATTTCTTTACTTGTCACTCCGCCTCCTCTCTCTATATCTATTTTAATCCCCTCCCCTCATCTATATCACTATTTCTTTACTTGTCACTCCGCCTCCTCTCTCTATATCTATTTTAATCTTCTCCCCTCATCTCTATCACTATTTCTTTACTTGTCACTCCGCCTCCTCTCTCTATATCTATTTTAATCTCCTCCCCTCCCCTCATCTCTATCACTATTTCGTTACTTGTCACTCCGCCTTCTCTCTCTATATCTATTTTAATCTCCTCCCCTCATCTCTATCACTATTTCTTTACTTGTCACTCCGCCTCCTCTCTATATATCTATTTTAATCTCCTCCCCTCATCTCTATCACTATTTCTTTACTTGTCACTCCGCCTCCTCTCTATATATCTATTTTAATCTCCTCCCCTCATCTCTATCACTATTTCTTTACTTGTCACTCCGCCTCCTCTCTATATATCTATTTTAATCTCCTCCCCTCATCTCTATCACTATTTCTTTACTTGTCACTCCGCCTCCTCTCTCTATATCTATTTTAATCTCCTCCCCTCATCTCTATCACTATTCCTTTACTTGTCACTCCGCCTCCTCTCTATATATCTATTTTAATCTCCTCCCCTCATCTCTATCACTATTCCTTTACTTGTCACTCCGCCTCCTCTCTCTATATCTATTTTAATCTCCTCCCCTCATCTCTATCACTATTCCTTTACTTGTCACTCCGCCTCCTCATCTATATCTATTTTAATCTCCTCCCCTCATCTCTATCACTATTTCTTTACTTGTCACTCCGCCTCCTCATCTATATCTATTTTAATCTCCTCCCCTCATCTCTATCACTATTCCTTTACTTGTCACTCCGCCTCCTCATCTATATCTATTTTAATCTCCTCCCCCCCCTCATCTCTATCACTATTTCTTTACTTGTCACTCCGCCTCCTCATCTATATCTATTTTAATCTCCTCCCCTCCCCTCATCTCTATCACTATTTCTTTACTTGTCACTCCGCATCCTCCGAACCTTCAAAATCTGTTTCTAAAATAAATAAACAAAATATAAACGAAACAAAATAATGTTTAAGTTTGCAAGTTCGCTATTATAATTAAATTATAATTAAAGTTTCACATGTTCAGTGTGTACCATGTGACCAGGCCCGCAGATTTTAGTAGCGCCAGAACTAAAGGGATCGCCACTTGACCCGAAACGTGCTTGGGACGGACACACAGTAACACTTTTACACACGCGCGGGCCAGATGTTCTGACTGATGTACAAACAAACATGCGTGCCGACAGACCGTAGGCCGTAGGCGAATGGGCGGACTGAGAACAAGCATGTAAAAACTGGGTCTGGTGGGTTCGTTAACATTCCACTCAACTTCTCTATATTCTATCATTCCAGGTTCACTTCTGTATATTTCTACCGCCCCACGTCAGCTAATTTTATTACCACCCAGTGACGTATGGGGGGTTACCGAGCCAAATATCTGGTTTCCTGGTGCGAACGCCTGTGGTCGATGTCTGCCTCCCCCCCCCCCCCCCCACGTCACTGCTACCACCACATTCCAACTTTATAGTTCTACCACTCTAAGCCAACATATCTATAGTTTTACTTTACAATTCTGACTTCTATATTAATTTCAGACTTCTATGAAAACGAAAGAAGAACTCAGATATATCTAAATAGCCCTCCAGATCATATATCATCATGTGCCATGCCAGTTGTCGTAGGCGATCATATCCTTCCACAATCTTCTATGCACCGTACATCGTACATCGTATCAGTTCTGTTGTTGACTGTTTTCCATGCAATGACACCAAGCTATCCAGTATTTTCTCTCTTTATCGTCCGTGATATCTCTTTCCTTGTATTTTGCCAGTTGTAAGCAAGAATTATAACTTTCCTTTTCTTATGATGTGTCCGAAAAATGTTGATTGTTTTGTTCAGATGTTTCTTAGGAGCTCCCTTTTTGTATTGGCCTCTTTGAGAATTTCCTCATTGGCCTTTTTAACAGTCCAGGGAACTTTCCCTGCCCTTGTACGGAGTGATTGCCCTTCTACGGAGTGAGTCACCACCTAGTAGAGATATGCAAGAGCCTCTATGAAAGTAGTCGCACTACAGTAAGATCTTCAGCAGGCTACTCTAAACATTTCACCATTAACTCCGGAGTAAGACAAGGCTGCGTGCTTTCCACTTTACTTTTCATCACATATATGGACAATATATGCAAATTAGCATGTCCAATCCAAGGAAATATACGAACACGGACGATAACAAGCGATAACACAAAAGTGAACGAAATATACGTACCAGAAAACAGCAGAAGAGAGGAAGAAATAAATGAAATACTATTTGCAGACGACCAAGTTCTGATACATGAAACAACTGAGGACCTACAAGAACATATCAACAGGCTAAACAACACTTGTAAACAATACAACATGAAGATCAACATAAGCAAAACCGAAGTAATGGCAATAGCGAGAAAGAAAGAAAAACTAAACATCATAATAGATAATACGACTTTGAAGCAAGTAGACAATTTTAAATATCTGGGTAGCATGTTAACACAAGACAATAACCAAGAGACAGAGATAGATATAAGGTGTAACAAAGCATGCTAAGTATCAACACTATTGAAAAACAAAGCAATAACTACGGAAGCAAAAAGGGCAATATACAAATCAATTTTTCTACCAACTCTGTGCTATCAGTGCCAGAATTGGACGCTGGACTCTAGAACAATAAGAAAGATAACGACCACCGAAATGAAATGTGTCAGAAGAATGACAGGAAACAGCTTAAGGGACAGAGTAAGAAACACTGACCTGAGGAAGAAACTCGAAATTGAACCAGCAATCAAATACACAAAGAAACAACAGATAAATTGGTTTGGCCACATAACAAGACAAAAAGAACTAACAATGACTCAAAGAGCCTTAAATAAACGCTACGAAAATGCCAGATTAAGAGGAAGACCGAGAAAGAGATGGATAAAGGGAATACTAGTCACTAGGAGGGATAACATCAGAAGAGGCCAACAGAAGAGCAAAGAATCGCAGATTGTTTCTCCCCTCGACGCCAACGACAGCAGAGGAAGGATAGAAGAAGAAGAAGAAGGGAACTTTCAACATTCTTCTGAGAAATCCCATCTCTGTAGCCTCTATTCGTCTTTTCATTTGTTTGTTTACTGCCCATGATTCGCAACCATAGGTCAAAGTTGGCTCAATATAGCACAGATGAACTCTCTTTATCACTTCTATTGACATAGATTTATTGCATAAGATGTTTTTTTATTTTATTTTCTGAAATGCTATTTTGGCCTGAGCTATTCTAGTTTTTATTTCTGTGGTGCATCTTCTACCTGATGTTATTATTGTGCTCAAATATTTGACACATTGCTCTTATTTGGCCTGTTTATTTGCATGATGGTGATGATTGTTTCTTCGATATGACGAATGATCATATATCATAATGTAGTATCTGCCCATCTAGATGAAAGTCAGAAATAGACGGCCGAATATTTAGTGGAAAGAATCTTGATGTGTCCGAGGATTTATGTGCATCTTTTGTTATGTTGGGACGAGGTGCTTACAGCAACAAACAGACTGAAGCCTCTACAGTGCCAATAATGAGTTCATTATTTATGGGTGAAGCAGGGGCCATTAGATAAAACTCCCATCTAGGAGGTGTAACATTTCATTTCAGGTACTTGTCCTTGTCCACCATCTAGGCACTCAATGTCCATTAGCAGTCAGATCTCATTCCTGGTGGTACAGGAAGTCCTCATGGCAATGCACAGCCTGGCTCTGGTGATTATACAAGTTAGAGGTCAAAATAGGTCAAATTAAAAGGAAAGTTAATTTTCAACTTGAGACAGATACAGCCATCATTTTTTGTGTGAGAAGTGAGAAGAAAACAACTGGAATAGAAACGTGTGCTCAACGCATTTTTTTGTTTGTTTACAAAGTTTTTATTGCAAACACTGAAATAATTACAATATCGTTCAAAATAGTCCCCCTCTAGTTCAAGGCACTAACACCTGTGTCAGACTACCACAGAGATAATCTTGGGAAAAGAATTCTTTTTTATTGGAGGAGGGAAAGGAGGTTATGCTAATTATACAGAGCAAAGTTTATCTGAATTATTTGGAGGCCAAGATGCCCAGCTAGCAACTGAGCTGAGTGCAGTCAATGACCCACAACTGGCTGCATGTGTCAGGAACAGTGAGCAACAGAGCTGATTAAAGTCCTAATCCACCTCCAAGCAGTGCTTCAGAAACAGACTATCCAGTCTTGCCAAGTGAGTAGAAATTTAAGAATTAAGGCAACTCAATACTCAAAAATCTAAAGCTGAAATCTGATGTGTTGGGCAGAAAGGCACATATAAGCAGCAACACAACTCACCTACGCCCATGTATTGACCTTCAATGGGTGGATGATGAAGAGGAGTATTCATTCCTTCAGTAGTCATCAGGTGAATGCCAGAAATAAAGAAAAAACTGAATGATTGTTTTCCCTAAATTTTTCAGGTATCACGACTGGTGATTCTCCATGAAGAAGCTGAGGATGGTAACGCAATGCCAGATTTGGCTCAGTCTGTTAGAGTGGTCAAGATGGCTGTGGATAATTTGATTAAGGTTTGTAGCTTAACACTTAACAAGAAATAATAAGCTTACCTGACTCACATTGTGTCTTTGGTAATCATTTGCCTCCATAACCTTTGACATTTGAACCTTTCAAACCTTTGCTTGGCCTTTCTTTTAGATTTTTCATCTCTGTCTTCCTCACCTTCTTCACTCCATACTGTTTATGTTTTTATTATGTTTTCCATGTCTTCTTTTCCTAATTTAGCAGATGTATATTTTTGCTATCACATGTTAATATACACTATATTCTGATATTATTATTTTCATGTAATATTTGTTTTCGTCAAGAAAAAGAGTTCTTAAATGTTACGTAGAGCCAGTCTAACATATGGATGTGAATCATGGACAATAGGACAACAGACAAGAAAATCACTGGAGTCTGTAGAAATGTGGTTTTTACAGAAGAATGTTGAGAGCACCATGGACAGCTAAAAGGAGTAATGAAGATGTTCTGAGAGAGGTAAAAGCAAAAATAGAGCTAATTTCCAATATTAGGAAGAAACAATCATCATTTTTTTGGCCATGTAATGAGTCAAGAACAACTGGAATATATTGTAACAACTGGAAAAATTGAGGGATGAAGAGATAGAGGGAAGCAAAGAGAAAAAATAACAGACAGCTTAAGAGAATGGCTTGGCAGAAGGTCAACAACAGAAATGATAGATAGCTGCCGAGATTGAAAGTTGTGGAGAGACATGATCACCCACGCCAGCAGGCCCAGTACTTGATGATGATGCTTTGTTTTCGTAGCTTCCCTTAGTGTAAGGAACATTTTTTTTCTTTCAGAATCACATATTTGTTGTTACAAGAGACCTTTTATATTGCTAGTATATTGTCCTGTCCATAACTCACTTCCATAAAGCAGTACATCTCTGGTATTCTCATTTTATGATGTGGTTTAGCATTGTGAATTTAAGGGTAACTTTACATCTCTATGATAATGTATATTACAGCACTACCTTTACCTATAGGTACCATCAGGTTTTTACATGGTATCATGAACTCACAATTTGCTGATGTTCCTTTAGTTATAATCATTGAACATTATAGATGTTGATACTTCTTTACATACAAAAATATTGAAAATAAAGCAGTCACTCTCAACAGGAGCAGAAATGGGCTTATGAGGAAAGTGTTTTACATATACTTGAACAACTAAAGTAAGACATCAGGAAATATTACAAAAATAGATTTATTATTATACAATGAACATAAAAATGAACTTAGAATATTGAACTGAAACATATTATCAACCCTTACCTATACATGTGAAAGCTGGAAAACAACAAAGTAGAGAAAACTAATGCTTTCAAAGAAAAATGTAAGAAATATACACTGTGTGGAATTAATTTTTAGAAATTAGGAAGAGAAGGTGGACATATGTCGGACATATGCTGAGAAGAGACAACAAGAGAATTCCAAAACAGGCTCTTCTGTGGGAAACATCAGGATACAGAAAAAGGGGAAGACCTAAAGAGACACTAAAAAGAACATTTATAAGAGAAGCAAAGTTAGCAGGCATAGACTCTTTAGATAAGATCAAACATCTCGCCCAGAATAGAGATTGGTGGTGAAAAACACTACAAGCCCTATGTGATGTCTAATGGCATGGGAAGGATCTAGAATCATGAATGAAAATAAATGCTACCAAATTGAAAAGAAGACAGGTAAAATTGATCTGTAACATATGGATATCAATATAGATATATCAACGTTGGGATATCATAGTAGATATTATTGTAACATGAAATGTCAAAGGTAAAAGAAATGAAAAAAACCAGGCAGGAAATATAGAAAAGAGTCTAACAAAAATACCTGGCAAAACAAGGGGTATTTGAAATAATTGGAAGCTGTAATCTCTTATGACTGTCAGTATAACAATTGATCACTAACACCACACAGAACATAATGATGGCTCATTGTATTCATGCTTAAAAGTCCCCTGTATGTTCATAATTTACATTTTTAAAGCAGTTATATTTAATATAACATGTGGCAGGATATATATTTGCAGACAATAACAATAAATAAACAAATATATATTATTGTGGATTTTTCCTAATGCTGAAAAAAATATCTGTATTCCTGAATAATTTATATTTGGTAATGAGTCTTCGCAGTAAAGTGATAACAGGAAATGTTGAAAGCAGGAGAATCTAGGAATGCAGAGGAAAAAAATGTCAAGGAAGAAACAATTAAGTTGTTGGGAAAACTGATGATACTAAGTGTGGAAGCTCTTGACAGGTAGATGGTTGTAAAAGGTGTTAGTTGTCAGCACCACATGCCACAGTGCATGATGATGCTGGTAGTATACACAGGGTTTGGACTGTTAGAGAATTCACATTCCTAAAATTATGTATTTTGAGATGAGAGTGGCAATGCTACTTTTGTCTGTTGTATATTCTCTAGTTGTGCATGCCAAGTAAACTTTTATTAGACATAAAGAAAAACATTCCCAGTCACCATTACTGAATTTTTATCAACATCAACAAAACAGAAGTCATGAATATCACAAAAGAGAAACAGAATATCAACTCAACGGTTGTTTGCAGACAATTCAAATAAGTAGAGCAGTTTAAATATCTAGGAAGTCTAGTAATAAACCACAATTCAAAATCAGCAGAAATAGACCCAAGATGCAACAAAGTTTGTCAAATTATTGGATAATTATCACCACTTCTGTCCAACAAGAAATAACAGTAGAGGCAAAACAGGTACTCTACAACTTAATCTTCATTCCAACATTGTGCTACCAATGCTAGACTGGATTCTAGACTCAAGATTAATAAGAAATAACCACTACTGGGATGAAATGTATTAGATGAATGACAGAAAACAGAAATATGAACAGAAATGAAGAATTTAGAAAATTGCTAGGAATAAATATTGCCAATCAATACATATAGAACAACAGATAAGATTGTTTGGCCACTTGATAAGACAAATACCAAAACATGAGACTTTAATAAATGTTTCGAGAACAGAAGACTTTGGGTTGACCACGAAAAAGATGGCTTGATGAAATATTCAAAACATTAGGAGCATAACCGCATCAGAGGCCAACAGAGGAGCAAAAGATCACAAACTATATCTTTCCTCGATGCTGACAGGCAAATGAGGAAGGAAAGAAGAAGAAAGAAGAATTATTGAATTTTTATTTTATTGAAAAGTGGTTAACAAATTTTTTTGTTTGCTTTGAATACATGTATCATATTATTTAATTTGACTGATTTGTGTTTTTATAAAGCATTAAATCAAATGCTTCTACTTATTTATGTGATGAAATTGGTAAGCAAAGAATTGTCACACCTAACAAGTCTTTCGTGGTGTAGGAGATGGCTGAAAATATAACCAACTACACTATTGTATTGAGTAGTCTCCCAAAAAAAGTAGCTTCAATAAATCATTTAAAAGATTTGTGGAAGACTTGTACCATAAATGGCTGACATGATGATTGGTTTATATCTGAAGGTTTTATAATTAATTTTATACAGGTGGGCTATGATACAATCAACAGTAGTGATGACCAGATTCTGAAACAAGACATGCCTCCAGCTCTTAGGAGAGTAGAAGAGTCATCTAACTTGCTTTTGGATGCCTCAGAAATGCTGAGATCTGATCCATTTTCAGGACCGGCTAGGAAAAAGCTCATCGAGGGGTCCAGAGGTTTGTTCTTCATGATCTTGTGTTAGGTGGTTGTGTTGCAAGTAGGTTGTTGTATGTTGCATGTTGCATGTAGGTTGTTGTGTGTTGCATGTAGGTTATTGTGTGTTACATGTAGGTTGTTGTGTGTTCCATGTAGGTTGTTGTGTGTTGCATGTAGGTTATTGTGTGTTACATGTAGGTTGTTGTGTGTTCTATGTAGGTTGTTGTGTATTACAAGAAGGTTTTTCTGTGTTGCAAGAAGGTTGTTGTGTATTGCAAGGAGGTTGTTGTGTAGGCCTGACTTTGAAGGTAGTTGTTCCAGTGCTTAATTTGCTAATATTGTACATAAGGAAACTATGAGCCACAATGAGAATGAGTTGTTGAACAAGATTATTATTATAATGGTGAATGTGGTTGTTGTTGCATGTTGCAATTAAAGAAATTAGTGGTATCAAAGTAGTTAGTGCACTCATCACCTGACCTGGTGGGTCTGGATTCAGTTTCCAAATGTGGCAATTTTTGTTGTAATCAAACGTGGCTGTGTGTTCATCAAGCCTCTGAAAGTAGTAAGCAAAGATCCCTGTGAAAGTTGGACTGCCTAGTGTGACATAACCCTATCATGGGTCGGTGGTTATGGATGGAAACAAACAAGAATGCTAACAAATATTTTTGCTGTTTGCCTTTCAATAGAAAGGGATCCGCGATAGCTCAGTGGTTAGTGAACTGGACTACAAAGGACAAGCGGTAGGGTTCGATCCCAACCGACGGCGTCCGGTTCACCCAGCCTTTAATGGGTACCGGATTTTTTTTCTGGGAAAGTAAAGCGGCACGGGCGTAATACCGATCACATTACCCCAAAAATCATGTGCTGAAGGTCTGTAAAATTGATGGTCACTAACACCATATTCCCTATACACCACTTGGCATGATGGGGGTACTTTACTATTTTTTACTTTCAATAGAAAAAATGTAACGCTTGTTTACATGTTATTGTCTGGTGCTAGTATGTGCAACAGTGTGTATGAGTTCTAGTAATCTGTACACAATGTCTGGTGCTAGTATGTGCAACAGTGTGTAAGAGTTCTAGTAATCTGTACACAATGTCTGGTGCTAGTATGTGCAACAGTGTGTAAGAGTTCTAGTAATCTGTACACAATGTCTGGTGCTAGTATGTGCAACAGTGTGTAAGAGTTCTAGTAATCTGTACACAATGTCTGGTGCTAGTATGTGCAACAGTGTGTAAGAGTTCTAGTAATCTGTACACAATGTCTGGTGCTAGTATGTGCAAAAGTGTGTAAGAGTTCTAGTAATCTGTACACAATGTCTAGTGCTAGTATGTGCAACAGTGTGTAAGAGTTCTAGTAATCTGTACACAATGTCTGGTGCTAGTATGTGCAACAGTGTGTAAGAGTTCTAGTAATCTGTACACAATGTCTAGTGCTAGTATGTGCAACAGTGTGTAAGAGTTCTAGTAATCTGTACACAATTCCTAAACTTGACTTTGCTTGTACATGACTATCACTTTTATATTTAATTAAGTGAAATATGGTTTGCTGTGTATGGTTTTAATTCATATTTTACAGCAGCAGAAGTTTCTTGAGTAGTATTCATTATTGTTTATTATTCTCAGTTTCTAGTGTTTGTTAAGGAATCATTGTTAAGATTCCAAAAAAGGGCAATCTTTGAGATTGTAACAACTGGAGAGGTGTGACACTTTTGTCAGTTGCCTCAAAGTTATTCTGCAAAATCATCCTAAATAGAATAAAGGATTCAATAGATACAGTAATGCGTGAAGAACAGGCTGGGTTTAGAAAAGGGAGAAGCTGCTTTTACCACATTTTGATTCTACGACTTATATTGGAGGAACACATTGAAAAGCAAAAAACCTTTTGTACTTAACTTCATCAACTTCAAAAAAGCATTTGATAGTATTCATAGAGATTCTTTGTGGAAAATCCTGAAGCAATATGGCTTACCATCAAAACTCATAAATATTATCAAAGACATGTATGATGGTTACACATGTGCAGTTCGAACAGAGGAAGGACTGAGCGAATGTTTCCCGATAGAGACTGGGGTTAAACAAGGATGCATTTTATCGCCCTTGTTATTTGGAATTGTTATGGACTTCATAATGAAGAAATGCTACACTGGTAATAAAGGCATCGATGGATACAAGGAGACCATTTGGAGAACCTCGACTTTGCTGATGACATAGTTCTCATCAGCAGTCAGATAAAAACGATGCAAGAAAACACAAATGAACTATCATCAATAGCCAGCAAAATTGGGCTTGAGATCAATCATGAAAAGTCTAAAGTCTTGAAAATGCTTAATTCCAGCAGATGACAAAATATACTTGGTAAACAGCCCAGTGGAAGAGATCGATCACTTTATCTATCTTGGAAGTCACATTGATCGAGAAGGGGATACAAGCAATGAAATTAAAATCAGAATGGCTAAAGCAGCAATGTCTTTCAGAAGGCTTGAAAAGTTGTGAAAATCAAAACTCATCAGCACAAACACAAAACTTAGACTATTCAAATCAAATGTACTATCAACCCTTACGTATGCGTGTGAAAGCTGGAAAACAACAAGAGATATAGAAACAAAGTTGAACGCATTTGAAAATAAATGTCTAAGGAAAATACTTGGTACAGCATGGAACGAATTCAAAACAAACGAGGAATTAGAGAAATCACCAATCAACCACTAATTTCTTCAGTAATCAAGAAAAGATGACGGTCATATGTTGGACATGTGATGAGAAGAGATAATAACCGAATAACAAAGCAAGCCCTCATGTGGGAAACAACAGGTATGAGGAAAAGAGGAAGACCCAGAGAGACACTGAGAAGAACATTGATGAGAGAGGCAAGAGCAGCAGGAATCAGCTCCCTCAATGAGATAGAGCGGCTTGCACAGAACAGAGACAAATGGCGAGATTTGATAAAATATCTTTAAAAGAATTGAAAACTGCTAGAACAAAAATTCAGATAAGAGAAGGAGTATCTTGGTCTACGCACTATGGGCCGGCTACGGCTCGAAAGGTCAATAGATAGATAGATACATCAATTAATGAAGGTCTGTATCTTAATGATTAGCATTTTTGCTGTTCTCCAAGTTTCACAGCCATATAATAATACTGACTTAACATTGGAGTTGAAAATTTTAATTTTTGTGTTTAACCTAATTTCCTTGGACTTCCATATGTTTCCCAGTGCAACGAATGCTCCTCTTGCTTTTTATATCCTTATTTTGGTATCATTCTCTGTTCCTCTTTCTTTGTCTATAGTACTGCCCTATACTATAAACTTGTTCACTTTGACTAAAATAAAGATAAATACGTTATTGAAAACCTACTGTCAACAAAATTATCTGATACATTTGTCTGGACAGGTATTTTACAGGGAACTTCCTCCCTGCTATTGACTTTTGATGAGTCTGAAGTTCGTAAAATCGTTAGAGTATGCAAGAATGTGCTGGAGTACCTGGCCATCACAGAGGTGGTTGACACGATGGATGATTTAGTGACATTTGTCAAGGTAAATTTGTAACTGTTTTCATTACTTATTTGTATTTAAAGGGTTGATAATGGGATTAATATAATTTTCTATGTGATCTGATGAAGATCTTACTCCACAGAGAATGTAGTGACTGAGGAAACAACTTGACCAGTCTGGTTGGGTGAGTTCTTTGTGGGAAGACAAATTTGGAACTAAATATACTGTACTGAAGTCTGATGTATCGGGCCAAAAGACACAGATGTTGTACATTATTGCAAACCATGACATTTCTCATCTACGCCCACTAAAAGATCTTCTAATTGTGGAAAACAAAGAGGAGTAATTATTGGACAAACACTATCAGATTTTTTATGTTGCAACAGCTTTCTTTAGTTGACATTTTATTTTTCGTTTTCTCTTATTTTTTAATACAGTTTGCTCCAATTTCTTTTTTGTTTTCTTGTGGCTCACAATGTTGAGGAAAAATGGAGTGTTTTCGACAGAACTCTGTGATTCTCTTCACACATAGTAGTTTGTGTGTCTTTTCACTAATTAATATTTTGAAATTTCTCCCCTTTTCTCTTTAGTTGCTTTCTTTTCTTTCTGTGTGACATTCACCCAATGACTACAACATGAATGAATTGTCCCCTTTGTAATATTTAAATAAAAAATATTTGAATCTCTGGTTTCTTTCTGGCTTTACCATCCAATGGTCTCTGAATAGTGAAATGCGATATCCAGCCTTCTCAGATAATGGCGGAAACAGGAGGTGCTGTGTGCATTCTGTGCATGTTAAAGAACACTTGGCAGTGGGAAATAAAAAAAGAGTAAGCCAATAATTTCCATTCCGAATCGTACAAAGTCTGTGACAGTGGATGGGGCGGAAGAGTCAGCAATGACCAATGGGCCAGAAAACGAGAACAGCAAAGTGTGTGGTGCACAAGAGGCATGTTCAGGACATGAAAGACGAATGTGGCTGACCACCGTGAAAGAGATTGGAGCCTCATCACGTACTTTTCCAGAGAAAGCCATGGAGAGGAATTGGAACTCCTTCAAAGCAAGAGACAGAGCAGAATGGCGCTCCATGGTAGCCAACCTTAGTTGCGGAGATGGCACTTGATGATGAGGCCGGCCAATAATGGCTATTGCCATTGCAAAATTAACAGGCAAAAAATCTACCTAAAACATTTAAACTCTTGATGATAAAAAATGAGAGTACCTTTGAAGGTGAAAAATATCTGCCTGTATGGTGAGGGACACTTGTATGCTGCTGGGGTAAGAAATGGGATTAAAGAAATGTAGCGCTGTTCCCTACCAGGCTTATTGTTTGTAAAAGATGACTAAGGAGGGTTGGACATGGGATTTATTATCCTGTACTGTAAAAAAATAAGCTGCAAAAACTTCTCAAACATGGACAAGTAAAAAAAAAAAGAAAAACAGTAAATCTGCCATCCAGGTAAGATAAGCTCTCTCTGTCTAAGATATAACACATTCTGGAGAAATCTGCAAGGATTCTTGGAGAAGACAGGTGGAAGTAGAGATGAAGAGGTTGGGGAAGATATGAAATGGTTTTAAAAGAATGGCAAGAAATAGAACGACTTAGAAAGTGTTTGTTGAAGACCTATGCTCCACAGGGAGCTGAAAGGAAGAAGAGTAAGAAGAATGGCAAAAGACACATGAGGACATGGCTGCCAGTGTGGAAATTAGGAAAAAAGTGATATTCATGCAAAATTCAATCTCTTTACTTTGATAAAGATTAAAAGCAGGTGAACGAAAACAAACAAACAACATCCTTCCATGAGAGGATGTAACTCTTTCAGTACAGAAGCTTTTTGTCGACGCAACGGAAGAGATTTCAGAGACAAAATTGTTCATGGTTTTAAGAATCAATCTACATATTTATATTTATCTAACATATAACATTTTATATATGAATTTTTAGATAATTGAACAAAGAATTAGATTTCACCAATATTAAGATGGTACAAGACATGTAAAAAGAATATGATTTGATGGCATTCACACTAATCAAATTGAGCGTGGCGCATTATGCGGCGAACGTACATTCCCAAAATCGGAGTGGCGCACAATGTGGCGAAACGTACGGAAAGAGTTTAAGTGAGCATTGGTGCATTGTGTTATGGTTTGCAGTAAGGCTGTGGCATTTGTACATTTTGGTCCAAAACATTTGAGTTCAACTCATCATTTCTAGCTTGCCTTTCCTCTTTGATTTGCCAGATAGCTTAGTCTGTTTCCATTTGAAGATGGAGTAAGGTCTAGATCCTGTTGTTCGCCATTCCTGATGTACACAGTCAGCTATGGGCTGCTGACCGCTCTCAGCTGGATTGGTTGTCTTTGCCAACATTTGTTGCTTTATCTTATTGTTAGTACTTTTTGCAAGATCCTGTTTGCTTTTAACCATGTAATATTAATAAACCTACTATTTTACCATGCATGTAGCTCAGAATATCAGTTTCTGATAACTACTTATTACTGAATGTTTTGCTTTTTTTCTATCCCTCTTTAATCAGAGATTTTATATGTGATAGTAGGTTACAAATGATAGCAGTGCATATTTTTTTGGTAGATTTAGAGAATTACTGACACTGAAAGATATTTTTAAAATGAAACAATTTTAATCAGAGACAAATAACAATTTTAAAAGCTTATGTATTTTAATTATATATATATATATCTATCTATGTATTGACCTTTAGAGCTGTAGCTCGCCCATAGGGCTGTAGCCGGCCCATAGGGCATAGACCCAGATACTCCTTCTCTTATCTAAATGTTTATTCTAGCCGTTTTCAATTCTTGTAAAGATCTTTTATCAAATCTCACCATTTGTCTCTGTTCTGTGCAAGCAACTCTATCACATTGAGGGAGCCGATTCCTGCTGGTCTTGCCTCTCTGATCATTGTTCATCTCAGTGTCTCTCTGGGTCGGCCTCTTTTCCTTTTACCTGTTGTTTCCCACATGAGGGCTTGCTTTGCTATTCGGTTATTATCTCTTCTCATCACATGTCCAACATATGACCATTGTCTTTTCTTTATTACTGAAGATATTTGTGGTTGATTGGCGTTTCTCTAATTTCCTCGTTTGTTCTGAATTCGTTCCACGCTATACCAAGTATTTCCCTTAGACATTTATTTTCGAATGCGTTCAACTTTGTTTCTATGTCTCTTGTTGTTTTCCAGCTCTCAGATGCATACGTAAGGGTTGATAATACATTTGATTTGAATAGTCTAAGTTTTGTGTTTGTGCTGATGAGTTTTGATTTCCACAACTTTTCAAGGCTTCTGAAAGACATTGCCGCTTTAGCTATTCTGATTCTAATTTCTTTACTTGTATCCCCTTTCTGATCAATGATACTTCCAAGATAGATAAAGTGATCGATCACTTTCACTGGTTTGTTTCCTTGTATATTCTGTCATCTGTTGGAATTAAGCTTTTATATATATATATATATATATATAAGCAGTGATCTCTGCAATATGTGCCATTTTGGCATGCAAGGTTTCTGTTTTTGAGATTGTGGTTCTGCCCTATGTACCGTCTTCGGCTCAAAAGGACAATAGATATATATATATATATTTATTTGCTTGCTTCCGTTCGCCGGATGACTTAAGGAGTGTACCTCGTTATCATCCATCCTTAAAAGGACGTTAAGTAGGCATGTCTGTGTTGTGTTGTGGTCTACAGTATGACTGTTATATTTGTGCCTTTCGGCCCAACACATCCGACTTCAGCATAACATTTTTAAGTACTGGGTTGTCTTCCCTCTTCGATCCCTACTCGCTTGGCCAGACTAGACAGGTTAGTCTATTGCTAGAGGCACCATGGAGAGGTGGAGCAGGGTCTGGATGGTTCTGGTTCACCGATCCTGGCGCAAGCCATCAGATATGGATCTCTGACAACTTCCAGCTGTGGTGTTGGGATGCGCACCTTCGCCTCCATATATATATTTGAGACTGCTAGAAAGAAAATTTTGAAACAGGGAAAGAGTATCTAAGTCTTTGCCCTGTGGGTTGACTACAGCTTGCAAGGTCGATAGATAGATTTGATTTAACTAAATAGATAACATAAGCTCAGAAGAGATCTAGAAACAATCACAGAATTGCCACACAATGGATTCTGGTAGGAAGGTGAGAGAAACAAAGGATGACTTAACAGGGGACAGTAGAAACAGATGAGTATTGCAGGCCAGACATAAGATTTGAAGAATTGCCATCGATCATCATCATTATCATCATCATCAAGTACCGTACTTGAAGGCGTAGGTGATCATGTCTCTCCACAATTTTCGATTTAGACAGTTATTTATCATTTCTATTGTTGATCTTCTGCCAAGCCATTCTGGTATTTTTTCTCTTTGCTTTCCTCTATCTCTTTGTCCCTCAATTTTCACAGTTGTTAAATATATTCCACTTGTTCTCTTCTCATTACTTGGCCAAAAAATGATGATTGTTTCTTCCTAATATTGGAAATTAGCTCTCTTTTTGCTTTGGCCTCTTTCAGAATGTTTTCATTACTCTTCTTAGCTGTCCATGGTATTCTCAACATTCTTCAGTAAAACCACATTTCTACAGACTCCATTGCCATGTATCATATGAAGTATAACAACTTTTATTGTCCTATTTATGCAACAAGTTAAACTTATCATTGATCGTTTTGTCAGTTTGTGTTCACGGGAAGAAAAAGAGATAGCGTTAATTTTTTTTTCCTTGGCCCATTGTGGTAATGGAATACAGTATACATATCACAGTTTTCTTCCAATCTACAATGTTTGTACAAATATTTTTGACACTTTTTTTTTGGTTTTTTTTTGTGGTGTTCGTCAGCTTTTACCTCTGACGAAGTCCCTAGAGACTAGGAACTGAATTTTGCGTGTTACTCCGTCTTTCCCTGGCAGCCGTGTGCACAGGAGTCCCTCGTCGCACAGGCAGATAACTCCGTCTTCGGAGGTACTCATAATTTTTCTGTCCATGAGTAATTGACGTTTCAAGCTGGGCCTCACTGCTGAGACCAGGGGTGGTTGCCGCAGAGAGAAATAATAAATTAAAATCCCAACTGGTGCAGCCGAGATTTGAACCCACAACCTCTCTATCTTGAGGCCAGCATCTTGCCTCAAGACCAACCAGTGCCCCTTTTGACACATCTGACTCCATCTCAAATGCGTTTGCACTCGATCACAAACATATTAGCAATTCCAATAATCTCACATATTTTAGCATTTCCAGTCCATCTCACATATTTTAGCATTTCCAGTCCATCTCACATATTTCAGCATTTCCAGTCCATCTCACATATTTCAGCATATCCAGTCCATCTCACATATTTTAGCATTTCCAGTCCATCTCACATATTTTAGCATTTCCAGTCCATCTCACATATTTTAGCATTTCCAGTCCATCTCACATATTTTAGCATTTCCAGTCCATCTCACATATTTCAGCATATTCAGCAGTTCATCTCACATATTTTAGCATTTCCAGTCCATCTCACATATTTTAGCATTTCCAGTCCATCTCACATATTTTAGCATTTCCAGTCCATCTCATATATTTTAGCATTTCCAGTCCATCTCACATATTTTAGCATTTCCAGTCCATCTCACATATTTTAGCATTTCCAGTCCATCTCACATATTTTAGCATTTCCAGTCCATCTCACATATTTTAGCATTTCCAGTCCATCTCACATATTTTCACATATATATGTTCACATATATATATTTTCACATATATATGTTCATATATATTCACATATTTATGTTCCTGTGTGTTACCAGGGTCTCATTATGAGTAAAGAATAGTGACACTGTGACCTTCCAAGCATGTCGTAAGAGGCGACTAAGGAGGTTGATCGATGGCTTGACAAGCTGTCATTGTAAAAACTATTGTTATGGAAACAGAGCCATAGATTTTAGAGGCAGTGATCTCTGCAATATGTGCCATTTTGGCATGCAAGGTTTTTGTTTTTGAGATCTGGTTCTGCCCTATGTGCCGTCTTCGGCCCGAAAGGACAATAGATAGATAGTCCATCTCACATATTTTAACATTTCCAGTCCATCTCACATATTTTAACATTTCCAGTCCATCTCACATATTTTAACATTTCCAGTCCATCTCACATATTTTAGCATTTCCAGTCCATCTCACATATTTTAGCATTTCCAGTCCATCTCACATATTTTGACATTTCCAGTCCATCTCACATATTTTAGCATTTCCAGTCCATCTCACATATTTTAGCATTTCCAGTCCATCTCACATATTTTAGCATTTCCAGTCCATCTCACATATTTTGACATTTCCAGTCCATCTCACATATTTTAGCATTTCCTGTCCATCTCACATATTTTAGCATTTCCAGTCCATCTCACATATTTTAGCATTTCCAGTCCATCTCACATATTTTAGCATTTCCAGTCCATCTCACATATTTTAGCATTTCCAGTCCATCTCACATATTTTAGCATTTCCAGTCCATCTCACATATTTTGGCCCTTGATCATAAATAGTATAACAGTTTCACCTCCATCACAAATATGTTGACACTCTGTCACAAAATATTTTTGCTTCATGTTTGCTGTCCTTTTCAAGCTCTACTTCCTCTGGACTGGGTAGCCTTTTTCTGGGACCAAATGTAGGAGTGGAGTAGCATTTTGGTTAGCTCAAGTTTTCTGAGAATGATAACAGCCATTTTGAATGAGTTGTTCATTACTATCAGCACCTTCGCTGCATCTTGCATTGTAACATATATTTTAAAAAAAGTAATTTCTTCTTTTTTCCTCAATCATTTTCATTTGTCCACATTGATGAAGGAAGCAGCCATCGCAAATTCCCTCACATTACAATATTTGTCATAAATAATGATAAGTTACAGCGATGAGCTATTTCATTGTCCGCTGTGATTATCTCTAGTAAAAATCAATGAAATTTTACAAGCATATACTGTTTTATAGTTGACATACAGTTAGAACTTGTCTATTTTTATATGTTTTTAACATTTGTCGTGTTCTTGTAAAAATTAATTTTTTTATTTGCATATTAACTTTCTAGTTATGATTTTTCTTACACTTAAATACCTTCAATATTATTTATTGTGCTCGCATCCTGACCAGACGGGTCTGGGTTCAATTCCCAGCAGGGGCAGATTATTTTTTCAGGTTCACAAGGCTCCGGGGTTCACCCAGTCTCTAAAAATGGGTACCAGAGATTTTTCTGGGAAATAAAGCGGCCTGGCATGATACCGACCACATCACCCAAAAATGTGCAGTCTATCTATCTATTGTCCTTTCGAGCCGAAGACGGCACATAGTGCAGAACCACAATCTCAAAAACAGAAACCTTGCTTGCCAAAATGGCACATATTGCAAAGATCACTCTGTTTCCATAACAATACTTTTTACAATGACAGCTTGTCAAGCCATCGATCAACCTCCTTAGTCGCCTCTTACGACATGCTTGGAAGGACACAGTGTCACTATTCTTTACTCATAATGAGGCCCCGGTAACACACGGGAAATGTGCAGTATGCATAGAAAAATATGGTCACTAACACCATATTCCCCATACGCCTAGCAAGGCATGGAGGGAACCTTTTTATATTATTTATTTGTTAATATTTTTTATTAAAGTATACTTGTACCACTTGTTCATATTCTAGTCTCATTTATATAAATTTTTTTTCTAAAATAATTACCATTTTATTTTGAATTTAGGTGTTTTTCCCTATGTCCTTTCATCAGGTGATTTCTTCAACATCATCATGTCTTAATGATATCACTTTTTCAGAATCTAAGTCCAGTACTGACTAGGATGACCAAGGAGGTGGATTACAGAGAAAAGGAGTTAACTCATCAGGTCCATAGGGACATGCTGGTGAGGTCTTTGGAACAGGTCAAGGTTCTAACACCAGTGCTAATCAGTGGCATCAAGATCTACATCACTGCCAGCCAGTCAGGTAGTCAAACACTAGTTGGTCTTATCATTGTTACTTCAAACATTCTATTAAACTACCCTCTTATATCAGAGATACATTTTTTGGTAATAAAATTGGCTTTAAAATGATAATAAAATTTTGTTGAATGCAACATTTTAATTGAAACCTGACACTTGTACTAAGGTAGCTGGAAAGAAAATGTCACTATTAGAAATGAGTTCATAAGTAACTTCAGTAGAATCAACACAATTATCTAAAGGGAACTTAAAATAAATGAAACCTAAATATTGAATTTAATTAAACAATGAAAACTTCCATAATTTGGCACCAAATCAAACACTATAATGGCCTTGAAAGATCAGTAATGAAGAGTATCATTTCTTGGAAATAGAGAAGATGACCAAAAAGACAATCAGTCAAAACATCAAAAGCTCTTACAGAATATGCTGAGTCAGGCAACATGTCTGGGCAATAAGAAACATTCAGATTGATAGCTTAAGGAGCAATTCATAAAATGTCCAAAATGGTTCATGATTTATTTCTGATGTGTGATAGGAGACCCTCTTGTGATTGTGTTGGTATTGCATTTCTTCATTGTTCGGTTTTGACTCTCTGAAAACTGCCAACATTCTTGTGGGAAACCATATCTGTGGCCTGTAATATTTTTTGCTTGTTTACTTATTATCAAATCTATCTATCTATTGACCTTTCGAGCCGTAACCGGCCCATAGGGCGTAGACCAAGATACACCTTCTCCTATATGAATTTTTGTTCTAGCAGTTTTCTTTTAAAGATATTTTATCAAATCTCGCCATCTGTCTCTGTTCTGTGCAAGCAGTTCTATCTCATTGAGGGAGCCGATTCCTGCTGCTCTTGCCTCTCTCATCAATGTTCTTCTCAGTGTCTCCCTGGGTCTTCCTCTTTTTCTTTTACCTGTTGTTTCCCATATGAGGGCTTGCTTTGCTATTCGATTATTATCTCTTCTCATCACATGTCCAACGTATGACCATCGTCTTTTCTTTATTACTGAAGATATTAGTGGTTGATTGGCGATTTCTCTAATTTCCTCGTTTGTTTTGAATTCGTTCCATTCTATACCAAGTATTTTCCTTAGACATTTATTTTCGAATGCGTTCAACTTTGTTTCTATATCTCTTGTTGTTTTCCAGCTTTCACACGCATACGTAAGGGTTGATAGTACATTTGATTTGAATAGCCTAAGTTTTGTGTTTGTGCTAATGAGTTTTGATTTCCACAACTTTTCAAGGCTTCTGAAAGACATTGCTGCTTTAGCCAGTCTGATTCTAATTTCTTTGCTCGTATCCCCTTCTCGATCAATGTGACTTCCAAGATAGATGAAGTGATCGATCTCTTCTACTGGTTTGTTTTCCATGTATATTTTGTCACTTGTTGGAATTAAACTTTTCATGACTTTAGTCTTTTCATGATTGACCTCAAGCCCAATTTTGCTGGCTATTGATGATAGTTCATTTGTGTTTTCCTGCATCGTTTTTATCTGATTGCTGATGAGAACTATGTCATCAGCAAAGTCCAGGTCCTCCAAATGGTCTCCTTGTATCCATTCGATGCCTTTATTACCAGTGCAGCATTTCTTCATTATGAAGTCCATAACAATTCCAAATAACAAGGGCGATAAAATACATCCTTGTTTAACCCCAGTTTCTATTGGGAAACATTCGCTCAGTCCTTCCTCTGTTCGAACTGCACATGTGTAACCATCATACATGTCTTTGATAATATTTATGATTTTTGATGGTAAGCCATATTGCTTCAGAATTTTCCACAAAGAATCTCTATGAATACTATCAAATGCTTTTTTGAAGTCGATGAAGTTAAGTACAAAAGGTTTTTGCTTTTCAATGTGTTCCTCCAATATAAGTCGTAGAGTGAAAATGTGGTCAAGACAGCTTCTCCCTTTTCTAAACCCAGCCTGTTCTTCACGCATTACTGTATCTATTGAATCCTTTATTCTATTTAGGATGATTTTACAGAATAATTTTGAGGCAACTGACAAAAGTGTCACGCCTCTCCAATTGTTACAATCTCTAAGATTGCCCTTTTTTGGGATCTTAACAATGATTCCTTTTTTCCATTTATGAGGCGTCTTCTCTGTTTTCCAAATGATGTTGAACATTTTTTGGAGATGTATTAAATTATGGCTATCAATTGCCTTGAGGATCTCAGCTGTTAACTTATCCTCTCCAGCAGCCTTGTTATTGGTCATTAGCTTTAAGGTGGTTTCTATTTCACTCAAGGTGAAGTCATCTAAATTTACATCTAATTCTGCTGCTGGTGTTTCAGCTTCAAAATCTATTAAACTGTGAGGTAGTGGACGGTTAAGAATTTCTTTGAAGTGTTCCGCCCAACGGGCTTTTATGTCTGCGCTTGTTGTTAGCATTAATCCAGATTTGTCTAGAATTGGTGTTCCACTGGTGTTTGTCAGCATCTTTTGTACAGTATAAAGAGTTCTGCTGTCTCCTGTAATTGCAGCTGTCTCTGCTTTCTCTGCCAAGTTGTCTATATAAGCTCTTGTATCTCTTCTTGCCGAACTTTTCACTTTGTTGTCTAATTCTTTGTATGTTGCTTTTGCCAGAACCTTTCCAAGATCTGTCTTTACATTAGTCATGGCTCTCTTCGCTTCTCTTCTTTCTTTGATGTATTTCCATGTGGTGTCTGAGATCCAAGCTCGTTTTTCCATTTTCTTCAGTCCAGCACTTGCTTCTGCTGCTGTCATTAGTATTTTGCTCTGTGAGTCCCACATTTCATTGATATCTAAGTCTATTTCACCAAGTGCTGAATAACAATTACTTAGCTCTATGTTAAACTTTTCCTTTATTGCTTCATCTTTCAGTTTATGACTATCAATTTTATGTGTAATTGACCTCTTCTGTTGGTTTCTAAATTTTAATCTTATTTTCCCAATGCACAGGTTGTGGTCACTATTAACATCAGCACCTCTGTATGCTCTTACATCTATTAATGATGATCTGAATTGTTGTTTAATACATAGGTGGTCAATTTGATTTGATGTTCTATCATCAGGAGATATCCATGTTGTTTTGTGGATATTTTTATGTGGAAATAATGTCCCACCTATAACTAAATTTTCTATTAAACATAATTCTATTAATCTTTCTCCATTCTGACTTGTTGTATTACAGCCTTCTCTCCCCATCACATGTTCCACTCCTGCGTTATCTTGTCCTACTTTGGCGTTGAAGTCTCCCATTACAATTAAAAGATCGTGTTTTGGTATTTTGTTTATAAGTTGTTGCAGTTGGTTATAAAAATCATCCTTAACTTCATCATCAGCTTCGTTAGTAGGCGCATAACATTGAATAATTGAAAGTCTTCCATGTTTTGTTTTGTATCGTGTTCGTATCAGACGGCTATTTACCGGTTCCCATTCTAATAAACTTCTTGCAGCTTTGTCTGTCATCATTATGCCTACTCCTTCACGGTGTTTTCCATCTTCCCTTCCAGAAAAAACTACTATTTTATTATCAATAGATCTCCTACCTGTTCCAGGCCAGCGCATTTCGCTTAATCCTAAAATATCTAGATCGTATCTGTCCATCTCGCTCGCGACCTGTGCATGTTTCGTCGGAGCGGCCATTGTTCGCACATTCCAGAATCCTATTTTTGTTGTTGTTTTAGGGCCGAAAAAACTATCACTACTATCTACTGCTAATTTACACATTCTGTATCAGGTCTACGTTTCATTAACAACATCGTTTTTACGATAGCGGCTTGTTAAACCTCTGATCAACGGTTCTATACCAAGCCGGAGAAAAATAATTCCTCCATTTTGGAAACAACCGGAAACGGGGAGCAGAACAATACTTATTATCAAGGCCAGGAAATATTCTATATTTTACATCTGATATCCTACCAGTGTCATAAGTCACTATACTGGGTAAAACTATATGGGCCACTGCAAGAATTACAAAAGACAGGAAAATTTATACACGAAACGACATTGCATATATAGACAATACTTCAGGCAAACGAAAGATAGAGACTATACTGGGTAACATTTTCACTCTCATAAGGAGAGTCTGTGCTGGCTATTTTGCATGTCTTATTAATTGTTCTCAGTGCTCATGGAGTTGAATTCTATGTTAATGATTTTGTCCTGCCATTTCCATCCTTTTATCCTGTGTAAGCATCCATTAATGAAAGTCTGTATCTTTGTGATTGTCAATTTTGTTGTTCTCCATGTTTCACAGCCATATAATAGGACCATCTTAACATTTGAGTTAAACATTTTTATTTTTGTATTTAACCTAATTTCTTTGGATTTCCATGTTTCCCAGTGCAATGAATGCTCCTCTTGCTTTTGATATCTTTATTTTGGTATCATTTTCTGTTCTTCCCTCTTTATCTATATTACTGCCCAGATATATGTAAGATTGTACATCTAATAGAGGTATTTCTCCTAGTTTTATTTGGTTATTGCCAACTGTATTAATTCTCATAATGTTGGTCTTATCTCTATTAATCTTCAGTCCTAGCTGTTGTGATCTCTCATCAAGTATGCTCATTTTATCCTGCATCTGTTGATGGCTGTGTGATAGGAGAGCTATGTCATCAGCAAAGTCTAAATCATCAAGTTGTTTGGTCAGTGACCACTGGATTCCATTTCTGTTGTTTTGAGTTATTTTCATAATCTAATCTATGGCCAGTAGAAAGAGAAATGGAGACAGAAGGCATCCCTGCCTTACTCCTGTTCTTATTTCAAATGCTTCTGTAAGTTGTTCTTCATGCACCACACTACATTTAGTTCCTTCATACATTGTTTTTATCAGGTTAATAAACTTTATGGGGATTCCGTAATGACTCAGCAACTTCCAAAGCATTCTTCTGTCTAAACTATCAAATGCCTTTTCGTAATCTATGAATCCAATATAAAGTGGGGATTTTAGTTCTAAACTTTGTTCAACTATTATACGTAGAGTAGTTATTTGATCAGCACATGATCTGTTCTTCCTAAAACCTGCTTGTTCATCTCTTAAATGTTTCTCTATGGCCTCTTTCAGTCTCTCCAGAATGATTCTGCTTAATATTTTTCCTGGCACTGATGGTAGCATAATTCCCCTATAATTTGTGCACTCCTGTAAACTTCCTTTCTTTGGTAGTTTGATCATATAACCTTCTTTCCAGTCTTTAGGTATTTCTTCCCTTTCCCAAATTTTATCTAATAGATTATGTAGCATCTTGGTAGAGGTGTTAATATCTGCTTTGATGGCTTCCGAAGGAATTTCATCTGGTCCTGTGGCTTTACCATTTTTTAATAGTTTGATGGCTTTCATTATTTCTTCTATGCTTGGTTTTCCACAGTTAACGTGTAACTCTTCTTCTGCTGGTAGTATATCTGGAGGATTATTTGAGCCGGGTCTATTCAAAAGTTCTTCAAAGTGCTCTTTCCATCTCTCGATTTGTTAACTTATATTACTAAGCAGATTTCCTTTCTTATCTTTAATAAAGGCATTGATCTGTTTGTATTTTCCACTTAATTTCTTTGTGTTCTTGTACAGTTCTTTCATATTCCCTTTATTTGCTGCTTCTTCTGCCTCTTTAGATAGTTCATCTATATATTTCCTCTTATCCCTTTTAATGCATCTTCTCACTTCTTTGTTCACCTCTGTGTAAGCTTCCTGTGTCTTGGCTTTATTATTTCTTGTTTTGCTTTTATTTATGTCTGCTTTCTTGCTATTTCTTTCTTTAATTTTATCCAGGGTCTCTGCTGTCATCCATGAATTATTCTGGCATTCTTTTTTCCCTAGTGTTTCTTCGCATGTCTCTTTCCATATATCTTTTACCTGTTTCCAATGATCTTCTATATTTATTGTATTTTCTAGTTATTGGAGGACTTGGTATTTGTTTGATATTGTGACTGCGAATTTATCTTTAATTCCTTGTTCTTTAAGAAACCCTACATTGAAATACTTTCTACCCTTATTCGTTGTGTAACCTGTACTTACATATTATTTATTAGTGCGAGAGCTGTCTTTAATCAAACCAGCAGTAGAAGATGAGTATCAGAGCTTTTGAAAAAAGCAAAGTGTGGTTGGATATATTGATAATGTGGTCTTTTAAGGTTTCAATAAATGTGCTTTTTGAAGATACAGAGTCCGGTTAGCGCAATCGATAGGCGGTTGGCTTACCACGGCAACAGCCGGGGTTCGTACCCTGGCGAGGACACCTGGGTTTTACTAATTCCCTAAAAATTAGTACCTCTGAAGTCGGAGTAAATCTGCCTGCATGGCGAGGGGCATCCTGTAATGGGATAAAACAGACTTTACACGCAAAATTCAGTCCCACAAAATTGAGTGGGTGGGACTTCGTCAGAGGTCAAAGCTGACGAAAGCGAACGAACGAACGAAGATACAGAAAATGTGCAAAATGTTTGGGAAATAGAAAATGTGCTCTGTTGGACCTATAAGGGAATGTGCTCTTCCATTGACAATTTTGACTGTGGCTTTGTTTAAATGGATAAAGAATATGAGATGAAGTAGAGAGTATAACAACACAAGCTCTAGAAACTAGTGAATAAGCAGTTCAAGATAATTGTCATTTTCTCCCTCTATCTCAAACATCCTCATTGAATGCCTTTGGATGTCAAAGTTAGATATCAAGTCCCTAGTTATTGCACTTCTGGCAGCCTCAATCATTATCATTAAAAGCTGTTGGGTTTCCCTGGTATTGCCACTCTGTCAAGCAATGGGTCTGTTACTGTTAATTTTGTGTTTTCAGATCAAGGCTTGAAGGAAGCTCAAAGCAATCGTGACTATACAGTGCGCAAGATGTCAGATGAGATCCATGAGATAATCCGTGTCCTGCAGCTGACCACATATGACGAGGATGAGTGGGATGTAGATGACATAATTGTCATGAAGAAAGCTCGGGTAATTATATAAAAGTCTATTTGTTTGACAGGTCCACTCTTATCTTGTTATATGTGATAAGAAAATCCCGCAAAGGATTAGCCACCTTGAAGGTCATGGCAGCTGCCAACATCAAGCAGAGGCTACTTACTCTTCTGATCCAGGGATTAGTCTTCGCACCAATCGAATATGCCCTGGCAATTTTTACTGTCAGTACGACTCAAATTGATAGGCTGGAGAAAATACAAAATGAAGCCATGCGCATTATCTTGGGATGTACAAGGGACATTCCCTGTGTAGTAATGAGGTATCTTCTTGACTTCCCAACCATGGATGACAGAATCAAGATCTGGAGAGCACGTGCATACCTGAAGATTAGTACAGATAAAGAGCATCCATTGCACCATGTGCTCAACACAGAGAAAGGTGCCAGGCTAAAAAGAGGCAAATCATGGGTGGGCCAAGCAGAAGATGTCATCAAACAGGTCTGTGGGCTTACTAATATCAGCGTTGGTGAGGAGTGGATACCGGTGCCTACATCGTTCAAGGGAACTTTCTCGTGTATTGTCACACTCGACAGGAAAAGTAGGGAACAGAACCGGTCGTGGTTAATGCTGAGGTCAACGGTCTCATCTGCGAAAACACCGATGAGAAAGATGCACTCATCTATACAAACGGATCTGTAAGACGACACCAAAGAAGTGCATGGGCATTTACAGCACGCTCGGCAGGCAGAATAGTCTACAAAGACAGTGGTGCATGCGTCATGACCACAAGTAGCATGACAATGGAGGTGATGGCAGTGACCAAGGCATTCAAATGGTTAGAGTCACAAGACTACACCCACACATGTATACTGAGTGATTCGATGAGCATGATAAAAAAAGTGGATTCGGGCTCTGTACGCATGCAATGGGTAGAGTCGTTGCAGAAATTCAAAATACATAAGGTCACCTTTGTCTATGTCCCTGGACATGCGGGAGTACGGGGAAATGAAAGAGCGGACAGGTTGGCTAGCTGTGCTGTCGTTGAGGATGGGCAACCAATGGATCGGGCGGACATCATCAATGCCCTCCGAGATGTGGGAACGAGCACAGGACTTCGACAAACACAGATCCACGTCACTTCTTCGGATGATGGAAATGTGAGTTAAGATGGGCACAGCCAGAAATGAGAAACTTAGTGGCCGTGTAAGAATACTTATCAACCAACATAGAACTGGAGTCGTCAGTCGCTGGACACTGAGGGAATTACTGAGGAGGGGATCTGAGCACCTATGGACATGTTCGGAGTGCAATGATGATGACCCGCAAATAACTCAATAACTTATCTTGTTATTTATATTTGAATTTATAATATTGCTATATAATATTGCTATATAATATTGCTATATAATATTGCTGTATAATATTGCTGTATAATATTGCTATATAATATTGCTGTATAACATTGCTATCCATTCTGTGAGTAGAAGAACTCTTTAGTTGGACCAACATCCAGCCTGTCAAAGACAAAGTGTGTCAGACATGATATATCATTTGAGGTAAAATCAGGACATACATGCACGTCTGAGTACTAACCATGTGACTGGTTTGTCTTATGTCATTGTGTCATTCCTATCCCCATCATGGAAACAGTGTAAACGTGCCAGCTAGACGTGACAACTTTTCAAGCTGTCAAATAACTGTAGAGTCTTGGTAGAGTCCGTGAAGTCTGATCGACGCTCAGCCCCCTTTTGTGATTGATGTGGTAGTAATTGCTTGAAACTTCGCGTTGCTGCTACTGCCGTCTTCCCTTGGGCCTGGCGAGGTGGCCCTTCCCAATCATCGTTCCTCGCTAGACACTTACAAAACACAGATTGCCTCTATGAAGCAGTCAAGGAACACCCTGTTAATAACACACTCGAGGTTTATTGAAGGATCTTCAACCTTGCACAGCAATGTACATTATTACAACAACAGCAATGTTTGTTAATGCATTACTCACAGTCATTGGTAACTATGATGCGTAACGCATGCCCCTCAGGCCACCTTACACTTTGGTGACCTCCCATTGGAGCCGATTCCACTCAGTCGGACTATCTTGATGACAATACTCAGGAATCTTCCCGCCTGCTATCTGTCCCTGATCTATGAAGAGGAAATCTCCCACTGTTATCTGTTCGTGTCTATATTAGCACATACGTTTTTGAGCCGTATTCGGCGAGATATGCCTCGCTGACTTTCACTTGAATCATTTGTTGCTTGAATTCACAATCTCCTCTAATATTATACTCAGTATTGAGTAGCAATTCGGCAAGAGCTGTCTCGCTCCCTGTCACGAATATTATTCGTTACCACTGTACAGCTGTCATTTAACTAATTTCGATGCTACATTGCATATTTAGAAGAACATACTTCTCACATCTACCAAACTTGTCCTTCCCCTTGTTTCACCGTCCGTCTGTCTATGTTGCTCTATTGCTAACTGTCTCCCCCTGACACTCTTCAAGTTTAATTTGGTGCACCGTTTTACGGCTTTCTCACTTATTCTCTGTTACTCGCTGCGCAACTATATTCTAGTCTGATTTCTGCAACTATCCGGTTCACTGTCCTAACACACGTACTACTCTTTAATCTCTGCTACCTCCCTGCTTTAACAGGACAACATATTAAATTGACATAATCAAAAGACTTGAATGCAAAAGAAGTATTGATTATATATTTCTAATTTGTAGTTACTTTTTGTTCTTATTTAGAAGCAATAGTTTCTTGTGATATTAAAATTTCACTATCTATCTGTTGGCCTTTCGAGCCGTAGCCAGCCCAAAGGGCATAGACCCAGATATTCCTTCTCTTATCTAAATTTTTATTCTAGCAGTTTTCAATCCTTGTAAAGATCTTTTATCAAATCTCGCCATTTGTCTCTGTTCTGTGCAAGCAGCTCTATCTCATTGAGGGAACCGATTCCTGCTGCTCTTGCCTCTCTCATAAATGTTCTTCTCAGTGTCTCTCTGGGTCTTCCTCTCTTCCTCTTACCTGTTGTTTCCCACATGAGGGCTTGCTTTACTATTCGGTTATTATCTCTTCTCATCACATATGAATATCTCACTACATATATAAAATACCGTGATAGTGTGCAAAAAATCACTGCAAACACACTTAGAATGAAATGGTTTGAAAACTTAATAATATAAAAGATTGAGATCATAAAATGTTGATAAAAAGAGGAAAGGGATGTTAGTTGGAAAGACATAATACATCATCTTGTGGTTCTGTTTCCACATTGATGGTTGGCTATCATGAATTTTCATCTGTTACAGTTTACTCATCTGTTGCTTTGATGATCATGTCTGTTTGGGGCATACTTTTTAGCTGAAATGACCTAAGTCACGTTGACGCTTAATATTAGACCCTTAATATGACAAAAATGAGGCCCTTCCTCTGACAAAAATTCTAGTGTTTCTAACCTATATTCAGAACTTTTCTTCTGCCTTGCCACTGTAAAAACAATTATTGTTTTTATAATGCAGCAGTTTTAAAGAACTAATGTTCATATGTGTGAATCCCTCTGTGATTGATTCTCTATTGTATCTTTTGATGTTATCTGTTAATTTCAGTCTTTGCCTGAAACATAAATAATAATAGCATAATTTTGATAATTTGTTTTACGATTTATAAATTATAATTGTCCTTTTTAGTTTTTGTGATGGTGATGTCATGAAGCCAATATAGTTCCTCTGTAGAGAAGATTTGATATAAATATGCAGACCACAGGAAAACTGAAAAATATGGAGAATAGAAATAAAGAGAGTAGCAAAAAAAAGTGAAGATACAGCTTTACAAAGTAATCTGACTCAGTAAAGACATGGATCTACTGACTGTATTAGTTGGGGACGAATATGTTGTTCTAGAGTTTGACATGTGGAGTGACTATTTCTGAATCAGACACTCAATCAAAGCCCTTTAGACTCTTTGGAAATATGCCCGGTACAACCAGCCTATGCCACTGTACACAGGACAATATGACTACAAAACATGTTCTACAGGATTACCCCCAGTACACAGACCTGAGAAGAGCAATGTGGTCCACGCCCACCTCCCTGGTAGAGAAACTATATGGGGCAATCGATTCGCTTAAACAGACAGCTGACTTCATGAGAGAGTCTGGAATCCTACTCTGATTGAGTCTTGATCACAGAGACAGTGAGAGAGAGAGAGAGAGAGACTCTTTTTTGGAGCATAGGTTACAGACAAGGTCTCTCCAACCATCCCTGTTCTTTGGCATTTTCTCTACTTCTCACCAGTGTAGACCAATGTTCTTACTCAGTTGAGATATTGGTCATACAGAGTCTTTTTGACCACATGACTTCATACTTTCCAGAGTCTGTTTCCAGAGTGACTTTTTTCATTTTCCAAAAATGGAGTAGTTGATTTCCTTGTCTTTGTTTTTATAAGTTGCAGAATCCTGTTACAGGTGACAAGTTGTTAACCTATCTCCCAACCACCTTATTTGCTTCTTATGACATGCACGGCAGGTGAAATAGGCTCTATTATATTCTCCCTTGACCATGATCAGGGCTTTGGTAGCCACATGGGCATATTTTTTAATAGTGTCATTTATTCTTTATTTTCTCATTATGATCTATTCTAAATTGTCTGCAGAGAACATATACATACAAATGTAATAAATAATCACTTTTTCTCACAATAAGATGCTTTCACTTTTTCCTTCTAAAATTAGAATGCTATTGATGGCAAAATGAAGCCTGCTCAAGATTGGCTGACAGACCCAGCAGCCTTGGTGGGAAGTCTTGGTAAGAAAATAAGTGATACTTGTTTTTTTTTTATTTTTTAAAGAAAATATATAAACATTTAAATGTTGAGTTCAGTTGAATGCTTTTGTATCCTTCTTTATTGTACACACCATTATACATCAATATTAATAAAGAAGAAAGCATTCGTCAGCTCAATGCTGATGACATCTCAATATAGCTTATCCCACTATGGTGCCTGTGATGACCACAAAGAGCCTTCTCTGTTCATTCTTGTCCTTTCTCTATGTGCCTTGATACAACACAGAGGAAGGTGACCACCAGTATTATTGTTTGAGGCAGGGGGGTCCGGCATTACTACGGCCTGGTGAGACTTCTATGGATGAGCACCATAATGCTTTCTTCTAGACTGTGACACCTTTATGGTGATAATTACATTGCACTGTTACATTAGGCATGTAGCCAAGTGCATCTGATTTTAATATTTTTGTGTCTTATTTCCTGGTCCCATCTTTCTGATCTGTTCAGTTTGGATGATCCCTTGGTATCATTGCTACCACTAGAACAGCTCTTGGGAATATAGGCACACAGACTTCTCTGCCATTTTGAGGTGGAGGCATGTCTGAGGAGCAAATTTATACAGATGCTCTACTGGTAAAGTTCTAATGCAAGAAACCTTATTTTGTAAGTCAACCATCTATTCAGTTATAATGTTGCATGATGTCAGATCTGATCGATCCTGGTTTGAAGGAAGCTCAAAAAGAATGTCAGAGCTGTCTGATGTTTGCCTTTACATTCAAGAGTCTCACTTTATGCTAGAATAATACTTTCTGCCATATTATTATAGTAGTTCTTCTTCTTCTTTCCTTCCTCATCTGCCTTTCAGCGTCGAGGGGAGATATAATTTGTGGTCTTTTGCTCTTCTGTTCGCCTCTGCCGCTGTTATGTTTCCTAGTGCTTCTAATATTCCATCGACCCATCTTTTTCGTGGTCGACCCTTGGGTCTGGTGTTCTCACAATGTTTGTTGAAGGCTCGTTGGGTTGTGTTTTGTTCTTTCTGCCTTGTCACGTGGCCAAACCATTTTATCTGTTGTTTCCTTATATATTCTATGGTGGAGGCTATTCCTAGCTTTTTTCTCAGTTTTTCATTTCTGATCTTATCTCTCAGACTGTTTCCTGTCATTCGTCTAACACATTTCATCTATAGAAGTGGTTATTTTTCTTATTGTTCTTGCATCTAGGGTCCAGGTCTGGCATGGTAGCACAACATTGCTGGAAGTTGTCAGCGACCCACAGCTGATGGCTTGCGCCAGGATCGGTGAACCAAAACCATTCAGACCCTGCTCCACCTCTCCGTGGTGCCTCCAGTAACAGACTAATTTGTCTAGGCCAAGCGTGCAGGGATCGGAGAGGGAAGACAACCTGGTACTCAAAAATGTCGTGCTGAAGTTGGATGTGTTGGGCCAAAAGGCGCAAATATAACAGTTATACAGCAAACCACAACACAACGCAGACACGTCCACTACGTCCTTGTAAGGGTGGATGATGAAGAGGAATATTCTGGTCTACCACGATACTCTAGAATACTTTAGTCATCGGGCGAATGCAACCAACCAATCAACCAAAACATTGCTTCTTTTAAATCAGTAAAGCTTTCCAACAGAATATATGCCCACGTCTAGAATATGGATTATTGCTATACTGCTCAGCATTAGACGCTCCACTACAAAGGCAGGATAAAGTACAAGACGAGACACTTAAGGTCATCTCAAGAGCTGTGAAATCAACACTTACATTAGAGGTGGAGAAACTGTGGAGGACACCAGCACTGAGAAAATGCACGAACACAAAAGTGCTGATACAGGCAGGACAATTCTCATGCATGTTGAGATATGCAATGAAAGATCAATTCCAAAATCTTGCATTGAGAAGGCTCTAAAGAAGTATTTCAACCAAGCCAAATGAATTTATAGAAAAACACCAGACCTAGCAGATTTTGTCAGCCCTCTGCTGCCAGAACACACCCCCTTGACACAGGAATTTAGATTGCTGGTACAAATATGGACAGAAGTGAAAGGAATACTTGACAAGTGGAATAGTGTGCTATACAGTGTAAAACAGTCAGTGGTATACAGTGTAAAACAGTCAGTCTCAATTTCTTGGATAGAAAATACCCTCAACATCTTTGAGTTTGTGTATACACAGATTAGTTGTAGATAAGAGTATCAGGCTCTGCAGTTGGTTTTTTGTGTGTGTTTATTCATAGGTCAAGTTTCAGCCCACCTACATTACACTGTATGGGAATGGTTTATAGAATATTTACACTGTATGGGAATGGTTTAAAGAATATTACACTATGTGGGAATGGTTTATAGAATATTACACTATATGGGAATAATATTTCTAGACATTACATTTTAATGAATTTGTTAAAAGCAAAGAATGAGCAAAATAAAGAAAAAAATGTTAACTCAGATTTTAATTTTACCTCAAATTAAAATTATTTTGAATGCACAAAATATATAAAAAATATGATTTGTTCTGGCAACAAATATCCATTTGTATATTTGATAGTTGAATATCCCATTTAGAAAGTTAAATTTGAAAGTACAATTCACATTTGTTTTAGGCACAAGGTAAAGAAAAACAACATAGAAAATCTCATTTCAAATCATTCGTTATCCTTAGGAAACTAAGTATATATTCACTATGTATGATGATGATGATACATATTGTTTTACACAAACTATGCTTTTATATACTTTTTTAAAAAAACTTAAAGTACCCCCGTCACGCCAAGTGGCGTATAGGGAATATGGTGTTAGTGACCATAAATTTTACAGACCTTCAGCACGTGATTTTTGGGTAATATGGTCGGTATTACGTCCTTGCCGCTTCACTTTCCCAGAAAAAAATCCGGTACCCATTTAAGGCTGGGTGAACCCGGAAGCCGTTGGTTGGGATCGAACCCTACCTCTTGTCCTTTGTAGTCCAGTTCACTAACCACTGAGCTATCGCGGCTCCCTACACATCATTGTTTAGCCATGAAATATGTTATAGTGTCAGTTTGGATAGATGTGTTGCACCTATCTTATTATTATTATTATAGAAATAATAAATCACACTACCTTAGTTTCACCAAATACTTACAATCCACAAGGGAGAATTTAAATTGGATGGAAGGTTTAGGAAAAGAAATCACCCCCAAATATTGGTAGGTTGGTCCAAAAACAGAAGTATTAATGAACTGGACAAAAAGTGTTTTATATTTGAAATGGCCCCTATTGTGCCTCCATCATTTAAATCTATCTTTCAGTAATGGCCACAGCTTTGGTCCAGAGTTAGGGAGTTAACACTGGTATTTCTTGCATGATCTCTACTGTACAGACATTGATGCAGAAGCAGTTATGAGTTTATCTTTCATAGAAATCTACAGACTCTTGATATTTTCTCCTCAAATTAAATTGCACTGGCCTCATTTTCATGACAAAGATGGAAACATTGTTCTGCTTCTACAGCCCTAAATTGATGAATTAGTCAACATTGGAGTGACACATAAATATAGGTCTGTGATTTGAAGGTTAATGGCTGCACATTCCATCCTGAGACTCGTATGCATTTTTTTGGGTAGAATCTTTATCAGTTCAATATGTTTTATTTCAGTCTCGTACATTCATTACATTTCCTGTTTTGACAGTTAAATCTTACAAATTAATTAAATGTTTGGATAATTAAATTAATTTGCCATAGGAGTCATCACTTTGCATATCCTTCATTGTCTGCTATTGAAACCGAGCACCTAGAAGTTTGCTCATAATGCAAGGATGAAATGCTGGAGACAGTTCAGGGCTACAACTACTTTGACCATACTATAACCAGTGGTGGAAAATGTAAAACTGACATAAACAAAAGAATAGGAATGGCAAAAAGTAATTTTAATGTTATGGAAAGTATACTAGCATCAAAACAAATAACACCAGGGCTAAAACCAAGAATAGCAAAATGTTATATATTTTCAATATTCCTGTATGGTGCAGAAACATGGACATTAGACAAGAAAACAGAACAGAAAATTGAAGCCTTTGAAATGTGGAATTATAGAAGGAAATAGGTAGAATTGGATGGAAAGAAAAGAGAACAAATGATGAATTTTTAAAACAACTAAAAATTAAAAGAGAACTACTAAACACAATTAGAACAAGACAAATGAAATTTTTGGGGCATGTTAAAAGACACAACAGCCTACTGAAAGTAATATTGAAAGGCAAAATACAGGGTAATAGAAGCAGACCAAGACTAACATGGACAAGTAACATCAAAAGATGGACAAAACAGCCTATAATCTGCACCATCAAAGCAAGAGACAGAGCGGAATGGCGCTCCATGGTAGCTAACCTTCGATTCGGAGACGGCACTCAATGATAATGATGATGCAATGATGTAGATTCTTCATAATGATTAAATAAAGTAAAGTAAAGTACCCCCCGTCACGCCAAGTGGCGTATAGGGAAATATGGTGTTAGTGACCCTATATTTTACAGACCTTCAGCACATGATTTTTGGGGTAATGTGGTCGGTATTACGCCCGTGCTGCTTTACTTTCCCAGAAAAAATCCGGTACCCATTTAAGGCTGGGTGAACCCGGAGCCGTCGGTTGGGATCGAACCCTACCTCTTGTCCGTAGTAGTCCAGTTCACTAACCACTGAGCTATCGCGGCTCTCACTAATTTTTAGGGAATTAGTAAAACCCAGGTGTCCTCGCCAGGGTACGAACCCCGGCTGTTGCCGTGGTAAGCCAACCGCCTATCGATTGCGCTAACCGGACACCCATAATGATTAAATGATAACTAAAAATGTTGTATAATTAACAAAATAGAAATGACTATCATACTCTGATGTTATTTCAACTGTCTTGACTAATGTTGAATTATACATTTGGTTTGCAGATATTTTGTGGTAGGTTCTTCTTCTTCTTCAGTTTTCTATTCTCAGAAGACAGTCTGCTAGCTTATTATTTTTTTTTTTTTTCAGTTTTCTATTCTCAGAAGACAGTCTGTTATATTATTCTTTTTTTTTTTTTCTTCAGTTTTCTATTCTCAGAAGACAGTCTGTTAGCTTATTCCTTTTTTTTCTTTCAGTTTTCTATTCTCAGAAGACAGTCTGTTAGCTTATTCTTTTTTTTTTTCAGTTTTCCATTCTCAGAAGACAGTCTGCTAGCTTATTCTTTTTTTTTTTTTTTTCAGTTTTCTATTCTCAGAAGACAGTCTGCTAGCTGATTCTTTTTTTTTTTTTCAGTTTTCTATTCTCAGAAGACAGTCTGCTAGCTTATTCTTTTTTTTTCAGTTTTCTATTCTCAGAGGACAGTCTGTTAGCTTATTTTTTTTTTTTCAGTTTTCTATTCTCAGAGGACAGTCTGTTAGCTTATTCTTTTTTTTTTTCTTCAGTTTTCTATTCTCAGAAAACAGTTCAGAAAGATTTCCATGATTGTGTTAGTCTATGGAGTTAACAGTTTGCCATGACATACATTTCAGGGGATAAAGCAGTTCGCCAGATAATTGATGACTCCAGGAAAATTGCTGAGAGATGTGCAGCCCCTGCTGATGCAGAAACCATCCTACGTAGTGCTAGTGATGTAGAGAGCATGGTTAATGCCCTGTCTGAGCTAAAACAGCAAGGAAAAGTAAGCTTATCTGAGATAAAACTTAAGTAAAACTGACTGTTAATAGGAACCAGTGGTGGGGTGTGTTAGACACTCCAAGGTATGATGACAGCTTTACTGACTGTTAATAGTTTTTCATATGAAAACAGGCAGCTTTATTATTAGATATTTATGTAGCATTTTGCTTGACAGTTTTCTAATATCTCATATTCTGATGTATTGTGTTTACCTTCTAGCATTGATGATTAACTTTGCACTAGGAAACATGAAAATCCACAGAAATTAGGTTAAATACAAAAATAAAAATTGTAAATTTTAATGGCAAATCAGTCCTATTATATGGCTGTGTAACATGGAGAACAACAAATATGACAGTCACAAAGATGCAGACCTTCATTAATGGATACTTACACAGAATAAAGTAATGGAAATGGCAGGACAAAATCACTAATGTAGAATTATGGTAAAGTACCAAGGAAATAACAGTTGATAAAGAGAAACAACGAAGATGACGGTACTGGATAGGACAAACACCGCAGAAACCAGCTGACAGTATAGAAAAACAGGTCATTTTTTGGAATCCCCAGGGGAAGAGACAAAGAGGAAGACCAAAATATTGTTGAAGAAGACATGTAATTGCAGAGATGAAGATGATGAGCAAATCATGAAATGATTTTAAAAGAATTACAAGATAAAGAACAGTTTGGAAAGTGTTTGTTGAAGACCTATGCTCCACAAAGAGCTGAAAAGAGGAAGAAGAAGAAGATTGATGATTATCTTCTTCCACAACCTTTTCTATTTTGATAATTTCAATTTCTTAGGTCTTTTTTTTGTTTTCAAGTTCTTGTAGCCCTTAATTTGTTCAATTGTCACTAGGTTTGTTTGTTTGTTTCTGGAGCCACTGATTTGTTGATTCTTACGTCAGTGGTCAGCTATAAATACATTGACTGCTACCAGCACATGCTTATATTAGGTTGTATTTATGCTTGTAGTTTAGCGTATCAATGTAGTTTCATATTATGTAATTCTGTAGAGATGTTGATTGTTTTTTTTTAAATAAACGCTTGTATTTGTTGATAATGGGGCTAGTGTTTTTCCTCACTTTCATTACTCTGCAATGGCCAAAACCTATACTTAAATAAGAAACAATCAACATTTTTCAGGCACATTATGAGAAGAGGAAAGTTGGAATATTTGGTTACAACTGGCAAAATAAAAGGAAAGAGAGATCGCGGACGACAAAGAGAAAAAATACTGGATAGCTTGGTGTCATGGCATGGAAAACAATCAACAGCAGAACTGATACGATGGACTGTAGATAGAAGATTGTGGAGGGACATGATCGCCTACGCCAACCGGTATGGCACATGATGATGATACTTAAATATATTCATATCTATACAACAAAGCAAAACAACAAGAGACATCAGTCCAAAATCTTGTAAATTGTTGTATGTTTTTTTTATGAGTATATGTATATTCACACATGCACACACTTATATATAATTATATATATATATATATATATATATATATATATATATATATATCACATATTTTGAGTAACAGTTTGACATATCAATCAGGGGAGCAGTCCGCAGGCTGTGTCTCTTTCCCGGGTATTCAAGAAAAGCTGAAGGAACTTCAGCATCAAACAACCCAAGGAATCATAACTACGGAGCGAAGTGGCATACGTAAGCCTGCACCAACAGTAGATGGGAAAGTTGAACAAGCTCGGCAGTGGCTAGCAAACCCTGGGCTTGATGATAAAGGGCTTGGTGAGTCATTCTCCAAATTTATCACTGATACATAATATGTCTTGTAATGGGCATGATACTTTACATTACTTAATAGAGTATACATAAAGTATTTAGTATTCTTTATATTAAATTCAACAAACAATTCATAAATTTGTAAAACTGTACAACACTTTAAATGTCGTAGTGCACCTTTGTTAGTCAGCTTTGCTGTAGTTCATTTTTAATTAACCCTTACTTACGATACCTATCTGTGACTTGCATATTTACGATACTGTAGTAAAAATTACTACCACTTATATATAACATTAGGTGCTCTAAATATAGTTTTTTATCTCTTAACTTTTGGCACATAGCCGTGTGTTCACACTAGGCGAGACACAGGGACTCAGAATTGCTAGCTCAGGTTGATTTATGACCTGAGTTTGACCTCATGGACCAGACGTGTTATGATGCCTAATGGTGTGGTTGCCGTAAGTCCATCAATGACCTAATGGTGTGGTTACTATAAGTCCATCAATAACCTAATGGTGTGGTTGCTATAAGTCCATCAATAATCTAATGGTGTGGTTACTATAAGTCCATCAATAATCTAATGGTGTAGTTGTCATAAGTCCATCAATAACCTAATGGTGTGGTTACTATAAGTCCATCAATAACCTAATTGTGTGGTTACTATAAGTCCATCAATAACCTAATGGTGTGGTTACAATAAGTCAATCAATAACCTAATGGTGTGGTTACTATAAGTCCATCAATAATCTAATGGTGTAGTTGTCATAAGTCCATCAATAACCTAATGGTGTGGTTACAATAAGTCAATCAATAACCTAATGGTGTGGTTACTATAAGTCCATCAATAATCTAATGGTGTAGTTGTCATAAGTCCATCAATAACCTATTAATGCAGTTGTCATAAGTCCATCAATAACCTAATGGTGCGGTTACTATAAGTCAATCAATAACCTAATGGTGTGGTTACAATAAGTCCATCAATAATCTAATGGTGTGGTTACTATAAGTCCATCAATAACCTATTGGTGTGGTTGCTATAAGTCCATCAATAATCTAATAGTGTGGTTACTATAAGTCCATCAATAACCTAATAGTGTGGTTGCTATAAGTCCATCAATAACCTAATTGTGTAGTTGTCATAAGTCCATCAGTAACCTATTGGTGTGGTTGCTATAAGTCCATCAATAACCTATTGGTGTGGTTACTATAAGCACATCAATAACCTAATGGTGTGGTTACTATAAGTCCATCAATAATCTAATGGTGTAGTTGTCATAAGTCCATCAATAACCTATTAATGCAGTTGTCATAAGTCCATCAATAACCTAATGGTGCGGTTACTATAAGTCAATCAATAACCTAATGGTGTGGTTACAATAAGTCCATCAATAATCTAATGGTGTGGTTACTATAAGTCCATCAATAACCTATTGGTGTGGTTGCTATAAGTCCATCAATAATCTAATAGTGTGGTTACTATAAGTCCATCAATAACCTAATAGTGTGGTTGCTATAAGTCCATCAATAACCTAATTGTGTAGTTGTCATAAGTCCATCAGTAACCTATTGGTGTGGTTGCTATAAGTCCATCAATAACCTATTGGTGTGGTTACTATAAGCACATCAATAACCTAATGGTGTAGTTGTCATAAGTCCATCAATAACCTAATGATGTAGTTGTCATAAGTCCATCAATAACCTAATGGTGTAGTTGTCATATGTCCATCAATAACCTAATGGTGTGGTGGTTACTATAAGTCCATCAATAATCTAATGGTGTGGTTGCTATAAGTCCATCAATAATCTATGGTGTGGTTGCTATAAGTCCATCAATAATCTAATGGTGTGATTGCCATAACCCCATAAATAATCTAATGGTGTGTTTGCTATAAGTCCATCAATAATCTAATGGTGTGGTTGCTATAAGCCCATCAATAACCTATTGATGCAGTTGTCATAAGTCCATCAATAACCTAATGATGTAGTTGTCATAAGTCCATCAATAACCTAATGATGTAGTTGTCATAAGTCCATCAATAATCTAATGGTGTGGTTGCTATAAGCCCATCAATAACCTATTGATGCAGTTGTCATAAGTCCATCAATAACCTAATGATGTAGTTGTCATAAGTCCATCAATAACCTAATGATGTAGTTGTCATAAGTCCATCAATAATCTAATGATGTGGTTGCTATAAGCCCATCAATAACCTATTGATGCAGTTGTCATAAGTCCATCAATAACCTAATGATGTAGTTGTCATAAGTCCATCAATAACCTATTGATGCAGTTGTCATAAGCCCATAAATAACCTAATGATGTAGTTGTCATAAGTCCATCAATAACCTAATGGTGTAGTTGTCATAAGTCCATCAATAACCTATTAATGCAGTTGTCATAAGTCCATCAATAACCTAATGGTGTGGTTAATATAAGTCCATCAATAACCTAATGGTGCGGTTACTATAAGTCAATCAATAACCTAATGGTGTGGTTACAATAAGTCCATCAATAATCTAATGGTGTGGTTACTATAAGTCCATCAATAATCTAATGGTGTGGTTGCTATAAGTCCATCAATAATCTAATGGTGTGGTTGCTATAAGTCCATCAATAATCTAATGGTGTGGTTGCTATAAGTCCATCAATATTCTAATAGTGTGTTTGCTATAAGTCCATCAATAATCTAATGGTGTGATTGCCATAACCCCATAAATAATCTAATGGTGTGGTTGCTATAAGTCCATCAATAATCTAATGGTGTGGTTGCTATAAGTCCATCAATAATCTAATGGTGTGGTTGCAATAAGTCCATCAATAATCTAATGGTGTGTTTGCTATAAGTCCATCAATAATCTAATGGTGTGGTTGCTATAAGTCCATCAATAACCTAATGGTGTGGTTACTATAAGTCCATCAATAACCTAATGGTGTGGTTGCTATAAGTCCATCAATAATCTAATGGTGTAGTTGTCATAAGTCCATCAATAACCTAATGGTGTGGTTTCTATAAGTCCATCAATAACCTAATTGTGTGGTTACTATAAGTCCATCAATAACCTAATGGTGTGGTTACAATAAGTCAATCAATAACCTAATGGTGTGGTTACTATAAGTCCATCAATAATCTAATGGTGTAGTTGTCATAAGTCCATCAATAACCTAATGGTGTGGTTACAATAAGTCAATCAATAACCTAATGGTGTGGTTACTATAAGTCCATCAATAATCTAATGGTGTAGTTGTCATCAGTCCATCAATAACCTAATGATGTAGTTGTCATAAGTCCATCAATAACCTAATGGTGTAGTTGTCATAAGTCCATCAATAACCTATTAATGCAGTTGTCATAAGTCCATCAATAATCTAATAGTGTGGTTACTATAAGTCCATCAATAACCTAATAGTGTGGTTGCTATAAGTCCATCAATAACCTATTGGTGTGGTTGCTATAAGTCCATCAATAATCTAATAGTGTGGTTACTATAAGTCCATCAATAACCTATTGGTGTGGTTGCTGTAAGTCCATCAATAATCTAATAGTGTGGTTACTATAAGTCCATCAATAACCTAATAGTGTGGTTGCTATAAGCCCATCAATAACCTAATTGTGTAGTTGTCATAAGTCCATCAGTAACCTATTGGTGTGGTTGCTATAAGTCCATCAATAACCTATTGGTGTGGTTACTATAAGCACATCAATAACCTAATGGTGTAGTTGTCATAAGTCCATCAATAACCTAATGATGTAGTTGTCATAAGTCCATCAATAACCTAATGGTGTAGTTGTCATATGTCCATCAATAACCTAATGGTGTGATGGTTACTATAAGTCCATCAATAATCTAATGGTGTGGTTGCTATAAGTCCATCAATAATCTATGGTGTGGTTGCTATAAGTCCATCAATAATCTAATGGTGTGATTGCCATAACCCCATAAATAATCTAATGGTGTGTTTGCTATAAGTCCATCAATAATCTAATGGTGTGGTTGCTATAAGCCCATCAATAACCTATTGATGCAGTTGTCATAAGTCCATCAATAACCTAATGATGTAGTTGTCATAAGTCCATCAATAACCTAATGATGTAGTTGTCATAAGTACATCAATAATCTAATGGTGTGGTTGCTATAAGCCCATCAATAACCTATTGATGCAGTTGTCATAAGTCCATCAATAACCTAATGATGTAGTTGTCATAAGTCCATCAATAACCTAATGATGTAGTTGTCATAAGTCCATCAATAATCTAATGGTGTGGTTGCTATAAGCCCATCAATAACCTATTGATGCAGTTGTCATAAGTCCATCAATAATCTAATGATGTAGTTGTCATAAGTCCATCAATAACCTATTGATGCAGTTGTCATAAGCCCATAAATAACCTAATGATGTAGTTGTCATAAGTCCATCAATAACCTAATGGTGTAGTTGTCATAAGTCCATCAATAACCTATTAATGCAGTTGTCATAAGTCCATCAATAACCTAATGGTGTGGTTAATATAAGTCCATCAATAACCTAATGGTGCGGTTACTATAAGTCAATCAATAACCTAATGGTGTGGTTACAATAAGTCCATCAATAATCTAATGGTGTGGTTACTATAAGTCCATCAATAACCTAATGGTGTAGTTGTCATATGTCCATCAATAACCTAATGGTGTGGTGGTTACTATAAGTCCATCAATAATCTAATGGTGTGGTTGCTATAAGTCCATCAATAATCTAATGGTGTGGTTGCTATAAGTCCATCAATAATCTAATGGTGTGGTTGCTATAAGTCCATCAATAATCTAATGGTGTGTTTGCTATAAGTCCATCAATAATCTAATGGTGTGGTTGCTTTAAGTCCATCAATAATCTAATGGTGTGATTGCCATAACCCCATAAATAATCTAATGGTGTGGTTGCTATAAGTCCATCAATAATCTAATGGTGTGTTTGCTATAAGTCCATCAATAATCTAATGGTGTGGTTGCTATAAGTCCATCAATAATCTAATGGTGTGATTGCCATAACCCCATAAATAATCTAATGGTGTGGTTGCTATAAGTCCATCAATAATCTAATGGTGTGGTTGCTATAAGTCCATCAATAATCTAATGGTGTGATTGCCATAACCCCATAAATATTCTAATGGTGTGTTTGCTATAAGTCCATCAATAATCTAATGGTGTGGTTGCTATAAGTCCATCAATAACCTATTGGTGTGGTTGCTATAAGTCCATCAATAACCTAATGATGTAGTTGTCATAAGTCCATCAATAACCTAATGATGTAGTTGTCATAAATCCATCAATAACCTAATGATGTAGTTGTCATAAGTCCATCAATAACCTATTGGTGTAGTTGTCATAAGTCCATCTATAACCTAATGATGTAGTTGTCAAAAGTCCATCAATAACCTAATGATGTAATTGTCATAAGTTCATCAATAACCTAATGATGTAGTTGTCATAAGTCCATCAATAACCTAATGATGTAGTTGTCATAAGTCCATCAATAACCTATTGGTGTAGTTGTCATAAGTCCATCAATAACCTAATGGTGTACAATGAGTCAACAGAACATATGATACTATATACCATCAATGCAAAAGACAGTGAAATGGTGCTCATTATAGCCTACTTTCTTTGTGGAGATGCACAAGATGATGTTGAGAACATCGGGCTCTCTTAATTAATAATTCTCTCTTAAATAATAATATTAATGTATCACTTTAGTCCTGTTAAAGGTTCAACAATTCTTATTCTTTGTTCTTGTTTAAATAATGCATTCAACACTTCAAGCTCCAAAAACATAATGCTAACTAATAACCACCTTTTTTTGACCTTATTTGCTTTTGTCATTAAATTACCTGATATGTTTATGTGTCAACAGGTGAGTCAGCCACACGCCTGGCAGTTAGCGAGGGACGGAAAGTGGCCACCTGTTGTACAGGTCCACAGAGACAGGACTTGTTGCGGCTGTGTGATGAATCAGAGATTTTAACCAATCAACTGGCAGAGCTGAACAAGAATGGCCAGGTTTAAATAAACGTTTTAAAAGAACTATTTCCTGTTTGTAAAGACAGCCATCAAAATATTGTCAATGAGTATAGCAGGGCTTAATGTATAGAAAGATAACAGAAGTGTGATACCAGCACATTGTGGATGAGCTCACAAAAACAGGCCTTCAAAACAGTCATGTTGACCAAATTCAAAATAGGTACAACCAGCCAATGCCACTGTACACTGGACAACAAAACATGTTCTACAGGATTGCCCCCAGTACACAGACCTGTAAGAGCATTGTGGTCCATACCCACCTCCCTGGAAGAGGAACTATATGGGGCAATCGAATCGCTTAAACAGACAGCTGTCTTCATAAGAGAGTCTGGAATCCTACTCTGATTGAGTCTTGATCGCAGACTGAGAGAGAGAAAACAGTCCAATCAACCCCACAGCCTCCAAGAAATAAAAACAAACCTGAAGCAAGCTAGGAAAACAGAATGGGAAGAGTTGCATTGAAAATATGAGCCAGAACATGACAGCCTAAACAAACTGAGCAGACATGAGCAGATCTAGATATTCAGACTCAGAACAGATCATTATGCTCTTAGAGCACATCAACTCAAAATAGGATTCAGTGACATTGCAACATGTGACTGTGGATCAGTCAAACAAACTCCAGAGCATGGAGAGGGGGTTTTAAGTCTAGTACTGGTAGCATATGGTGGGGAATTAAGTTTAGTACTGGTAGCATATGAGGGGAATTTAAAATGTTTTGCTTAAGATGTGCTTTTGTGCACCAATTTGTTTTGTGATATAATAATATCACACAAAATAGTATTTTCCAGCCTTCTAATATCTATCTATCTCTATCTATTGACCTTTCGAGCCGTAACCGGCCCAGAGGGTGTAGACCAAGATACACCTCCTATATGAATTTTTTTTTGTTTTGTTTTTTGTTTGTTTTGTTGTTGTTCTAGCAGTTTTCTTTTAAAGATATTTTATCAAATCTCGCCATCTGTCTCTGTTCTGTGCAAGCAGTTCTATCTCATTGAGGGAGCCGATTCCTGCTGCTCTTGCCTCTCTCATCAATGTTCTTCTCAATGTCTCCCTGGGTCTTCCTCTTTTTCTTTTACCTGTTGTTTCCCATATGAGGGCTTGCTTTGCTATTCGGTTATTATCTCTTCTCATCACATGTCCAACGTATGACCATCGTCTTTTCTTTATTACTGAAGATATTAGTGGTTGATTGGCGATTTCTCTAATTTCCTCGTTACTTCTAATAAGACACGACAAAATAAGCCAACTGTTGCACTGCTTTATCTGCTGTAGGAAAGAGTTGTCAGCTGACACAGTTCATCACATATCATTTTATTTATTTCACCATTTTTGGAGAATATCCATGTCTTGACAAGTTAAAAATGGATGACAGAGACATCAATGGAGAGAATAATTTTAGACCATAATGGGCTCATATGGATATTCTGCCATGGACATGTAAGCATACAAAGAAGTAAGATATCTAACAAGTTATTTTTAAAGATAAGGTATCTATAGTGGCAATATTAATTTTAGATATTAAAGATATACTAAGGTCACTTAGTATTGTCATTGAAGTGAGGAGACAACAGCTAATGAAACAACATAGAGACAGTGGAATTTAGAAATCATACATTGAGCAAGTTGTTGGAAGGAGTGAGTGAATGGAAGGATAAAAGGTGTGTTTAGGTAATGAGTTATTGAAACCTTCAGCATACTCTTCTACAGCTACAGATTAACTTCCTCACCAGTTGTTGATGTCATTCTCCAATATGTGGTCATTGTGAAACTTCCAGATATATTTTATATAATCTTAAAGTTTCCATTACAGTAGTCTATAAAACAAAGGGACCGAGCACTTCCTAGAAGGTATTGCAGTGAAGCCACTTATATTAATTGTGAAATGACTAATAGTTCATATGAAGACTTGTATTGTAAATAGTTATATAATGTTTATCTGATTCTGTTTATTTTCATTGACCTTTGATCCTATTTTTAAACTGTTGTAGGCTAGTGGACCACAAGCCAAAGCCATAGCACGCAACTTGGATGAGAAACTTGCAACTCTCAAAGTCAAGGTTCAGGATGCATTAGTCAACCAGGTCAGGAGAAACTTGATAAAAGTAGAAAATATTAACTCTTTCCATACGGAAGCTTTTAATCGACCAAATGGAAGAGATTTCAGAGAAAAATTTTTTCATGGTTTTAAGAATCAATCTACATATTTATATTTATCTAACATATAATATAATATATATGAATTTTTAGATAATTGAACAAGGTATTAGATTTCACCAATATCAAAATGATACAAGAAATGTAAAAAGAAAATGGTTTGATGATGTTCATACTAATCAAATTGAGCAGGGCGCACTATGTGGCGAAACGTACGCTGCAGAAATGACCATGGCGCACAGTGCGGCGAAATGTATGGAAAGAGTTAATGTGTGATGATAACAAATAGACATGTGATATTGTGTAAACTGATGTAAGGTTGTTGGTGTTCTGTTTGAACACAAGATGTTCAGCTTCTGTAGCATTCAATCCCAGCTCATCTGTTGTTTTGTTTGTTTATCTTCACCAGCTTTATATCTCTAGCAAAATCCCAAGGGACTGAATTTTGCTAGAGATATCACTTTTTCCTATTGTTCACACCGGCAGTCATGTTCTCAGGTATACCCTACCATACATTCAAATGCTCTCCAACTTCAGAGGTACTCTCATAATGTTTATCATTGAGAGTTTTAACATTTTTTATAGAATTTTTCCTATTAATTTTATCTAGGCAGCGGATAATATTTTTGGCCTCAGCATCATCATCACTGAGTGCCTGCCGTCTTTGCATTGAAGGTTGGCTACCATGGAGCACCATTCCACTCTGTCTCTTACTTTGATGGTGCAGATTGTCATAGGTTGACTTGTCCATCTTTTGATGTTACTTGTCCATGCATGTTAGTCTTGGTCTGCCTCTGTCTCTTTTACCTTGTATTTTCCCTTCCAATATTACTTTTATTAGGCTGTTGTGTCTTTTAACATGTCCCAAAAATGTCATTTGTCTTGTTCTAATTGTGTTTAGTAGTTCTCTCTTCATTCAATTCAATCCAAGATCTAAGAATAATAAAGAACATGTACTGGCAACAAACAGCGACCATAAGAACTGGAAACCAATTGGGAATGTTTCAACAAATAAAACAGGGTGTTAGACAAGGTTGTGTGCTGTCACCAGATTTGTTTAATATTTATTGTAAGATTATTTTAAGATCCATAAGGGGCATGCCTGGAATAACAATCGGAGGTCATAATATAAATAATCTAAGGTATGCTGATGATACAGTCTTAATCGCTAAGAGTGAAAAGAGTTAAAGAAATGTTAGACATTATAGTGAAAGAAAGCAAAAATAAAGGACCCAGCTTTAACTCTTTCCGTACGGAAGCTTTTTATCGACGCAACGGAAGAGATTTCAGAGACAAAATTGTTCATGGTTTTAAGAATCAATCTATATATTTATATTTATCTAACATATAACAAATTATATATGAGTATTTAGATAATTGAACAAGCTATTAGATTTCACCAATATCCAGATGATACAAGACATATAAAACGAATATGGTCTGATGGCGTTCACACTAATAAAATTGAGCGTGGCGCACTATGCGACTGAACATATGCAACCGAAATGGAAATGGCGCACCATGCGGGGGAATATACGGAAAGAGTTAATAGCAGAAAGACAGAAGTAATGGTAACAACAAAGAAAAAGACATCACCTCAGTGCAAAATTAAGACAAGTGGAACAATATTAAAACAGGTAAATGAATTTAAATATTTGGGAACTTTGTTATCCTCAGACGGAAAATGTACAACAGACGTGAGATGCAGAATGGCTCAGGCAAAAGCAGCTTTCCAAAAAATGAGGAAAATACTATGCAATCCATTTTTGACAATAGAAATAAGAAAAAGAGTTCTTAAATGTTATGTAGAGTCAGTCGTAACATATGGATATGAATCATGAACAATAGGACAACAGACAAGAAAATCAGTGGAGTTTGTAGAAATGTGGTTTGCAGAAGAATGTTGAGAATACCATAGACAGCTATGAAGAGTAATGAAAACGTTCTGAAAGAGGCCAAAGCTACAAGAGCTAATTTCCAATATTAAGAAGAAACAATCATCATTTTTTGGCCATGTAAAGAGAAGAGAACAGCTGGAATATATTGTTACAACTGGGAAAATCGTGGGATGAAGAGATAGAAGGAAGCAAAGAGAAAAGATACCAGACAGCTTAAGAGAATGGCTTGGCAGAAGGTCAAAACAGAAATGATAAATAATTGTAGTGATTGAAAGTTGTGGAGAGACATGATCACCTATGCCAGCAGGCCCGGTACTTGATGATGATGATATAAATAGCTTTTCAGGATTTGAATTCTGAATATTTTTATAACCATTTATTTGTACTTGCAGGTGGCAGAAGACTTTATTGACACAACTACTCCTATAAAATACCTCAGTGAAGCTTCAGTTGTGCTCATAGGTAAGATTTATCTAGGGTCTATGTACTGGATCTAGAGCGTTTGTGAAGCAAAAAATAAGAGCCCAAAATAGTTGATCAAGATATCTCCTTTTGTGTGGAGATTCTTGAAGTCAGTGTTAAGTCAGACTAGCTAATGATGTGACCATCTTTACGATCCCTGAAATTGTGGGATCTACTGAAATAGAATCATTATCATCATCAAGTACCATGCCTACTGGCGTAGGTGATCATGTCTCTCCACAGCATTTGATCTCGACAGTTATTTATCATTTCTGTTGTTGACCTTCTGCCAAGCTATTGTTTTAAACTGTCCAGTATCTTTTCTTTTTGCTTCTCTCAGTCTCTTCGTCTCTCATGTTTCCAATTTGTCTCAATATATTCCAGCTGTACCTTCTCATTACATGGTCAATAAATTATGATTGTTATTGGTTATTATTATTATTATTGTTATTATTATTAAAGACAGATCTTGGAAAGGTTCTGGCAAAAGCAACATACAAAGAATTAGACAACAAAGTGAAAAGTTCGGCAAGAAGAGATACAAGAGCTTATATAGACAACTTGGCAGAGAAAGCAGAGACAGCTGCAATTACAGGCGACAGCAGAACTCTCTATACTGTACAAAAGATGCTGACAAACACCTATACATCCAGTGGAACACCAATTCTAGACAAATCTGGATTAATGCTAACAACAAGCGCAGACATAAAAGCCCGTTGGGCGGAACACTTCAAAGAAATTCTTAACCGTCCACTACCTCACAGTTTAATAGATTTTGAAGCTGAAACACCAGCAGCAGAATTAGATGTAAATTTAGATGACTTCACCTTGAGTGAAATAGAAACCACCTTAAAGCTAATGACCAATAACAAGGCTGCTGGAGAGGATAAGTTAACAGCTGAGATCCTCAAGGCAATTGATAGCCATAATTTAATACATCTCCAAAAAATGTTCAACATCATTTGGAAAACAGAGAAGACGCCTCATAAATGGAAAAAAGGAATCATTGTTAAGATCCCAAAAAAGGGCAATCTTAGAGATTGTAACAACTGGAGAGGCGTGACACTTTTGTCAGTTGCCTCAAAGTTATTCTGTAAAATCATCCTAAATAGAATAAAGGATTCAATAGATACAGTAATGCGTGAAGAACAGGCTGGGTTTAGAAAAGGGAGAAGCTGTCTTGACCACATTTTCACTCTACGACTTATATTGGAGGAACACATTGAAAAGCAAAAACCTTTTGTACTTAACTTCATCGACTTCAAAAAAGCATTTGATAGTATTCATAGAGATTCTTTGTGGAAAATTCTGAAGCAATATGGTTTACCATCAAAAATCATAAATATTATCAAAGACATGTATGATGGTTACACATGTGCAGTCCGAACAGAGGAAGGACTGAGCGAATGTTTCCCAATAGAAACTGGGGTTAAACAAGGATGTATTTTATCGCCCTTGTTATTTGGAATTGTTATGGACTTCATAATGAAGAAATGCTGCACTGGTAATAAAGGCATCGAATGGATACAAGGAGACCATTTGGAGGACCTCGACTTTGCTGATGACATAGTTCTCATCAGCAGTCAGATAAAAACGATGCAGGAAAACACAAATGAACTATCATCAATAGCCAGCAAAATTGGGCTTGAGGTCAATCATGAAAAGACTAAAGTCATGAAAAGTTTAATTCCAACAAGTGACAAAATATACATGGAAAACAAACCAGTAGAAGAGATCGATCACTTTATCTATCTTGGAAGTCACATTGATCGAGAAGGGGATACGAGCAAAGAAATTAGAATCAGACTGGCTAAAGCAGCAATGTCTTTCAGAAGCCTTGAAAAGTTGTGGAAATCAAAACTCATTAGCACAAACACAAAACTTAGGCTATTCAAATCAAATGTACTATCAACCCTTACGTATGCGTGTGAAAGCTGGAAAACAACAAGAGATATAGAAACAAAATTGAACGCATTCGAAAATAAATGTCTAAGGAAAATACTTGGTATAGAATGGAACGAATTCAAAACAAACGAGGAAATTAGAGAAATCGCCAATCAACCACTAATATCTTCAGTAATAAAGAAAAGACGATGGTCATACGTTGGACATGTGATGAGAAGAGATAATAATCGAATAGCAAAGCAAGCCCTCATATGGGAAACAACAGGTAAAAGAAAAAGAGGAAGACCCAGGGAGACACTGAGAAGAACATTGATGAGAGAGGCAAGAGCAGCAGGAATCGGCTCCCTCAATGAGATAGAACTGCTTGCACAGAACAGAGACAGATGGCGAGATTTGATAAAATATCTTTAAAAGAAAACTGCTAGAACAAAAATTCATATAGGAGAAGGTGTATCTTGGTCTACGCCCTATGGGCCGGTTACGGCTCGAAAGGTCAATAGATAGATAGATTGGTTATTGGTTATGGAAGGCCTCGGTATCACTGCAAATTAATTAAAATCCATAATTGCTCAACCGCCCGTGCCAGTGGAATCATCTGAATTACTAACTCATCTCCCAAACAAAGAAAGGTAACTGTAGTCCCCATCGTAGCGGTCTCAGCACACGCCAAAAGACATAAGGCGAAACCGCGCAGAAAGTGAACACAGTCAACTGTTCCCTGTCATACGATATTATCCATCGTAAACAATTGGGACATCGAAACATGATCAAAATGGATGAAACACACAGCTCACAGTGTGCACAGAGCACTTAACTCAGTAGCTCCTGCAACAAGCCAGACTTGGAATATGAGGAAACTGCAACAAGGAACACCTTTCAGACATAGCCTTCAATGGTTCCTGCCGCCTATCCACCATATTCATGTAGATAATAATAAAGATGTAGATAATGATAAAGAGGAAAATAATAAAAATGAAGATAATGATAAAGAGGAGGATAATAATAAAGATGTAGATAATAATAAAGATGTAGATAATAATAAAGATGTAGATAATAATAAAGATGTAGATAATGATAAAGTGGAAGATAATAATAAAGATGGAGATAATGATAAAAATTATGATTGTTTCTTCCAAATATTGTAAATTAGCTCTCTTTTTGCTTTGGCCTCTTTTAGAACGTTTTTCATTACTCTTCTTACCTGTCCATGATATTCTCAAAATTCTTCTGTAAAATCCCATTTCTACAGCCTCCAGTGATTAATCATGATAACAGATCTTAATATAAAAGTAGGATTCGATAACCCACACAAAGAGAAAACAATTATAAAATGTGGAAAAGTTAATGTTAACCGTGATGACCTGTTAAACTTCAACTTGATTAGTCAGTGTACACTTTTATCAAAACTTACATTCTAATATAAAAAATTGCCAGATTGACAAATAAAAATTAGATCATTTAGACTGAACCAAAAACTGGATAGGAATTGCTGTGTTTTCTTTCTTTAGTAAAGTACTTGAGAGACAAGCAAAGAAAGATTTTCTAGAGTATGTAGACCTACCTACATCAAAGGGAAAAGTGAGAAGGAACAAATACAACAAAATTAATATATTCACAATCAAATACATAATAGAACATTTGTTACCATGGCAGAGATTTGTGGGCGGTTGGTTGAATGGATGGATAGGTGAGTGAGTTGTTGGTTGGTTGGTTGGACGGATAGGTTGGCTGGCTGGATGGATGGATGGGTGAGTGAGTTGTTGGTTGGTTGGAAGGATAGGTTGGCGGTTGGTTGGCTGGATGGATGGATAGGTGAGTGAGTTGTTGGTTGGTTGGAAGGATAGGTTAGCGGTTGGTTGGCTGGATGGATGGATAGGTGAGTGAGTTGTTGGTTAGTTGGAAGGATAGGTTGGCGGTTGGTTGGCTGGATGGATGGATAGGTGAGTGATTTGTTGGTTGGTTGAATGGATGGATAGGTGAGTGAGTTCTTGGTTTGTTGGTTGGTTGGCTGGATGGATGGATAGGTGAGTGAGTTGTTGGTTGGTTGAAAAGGTGGGTGGTTGGTTGGCTGGATGGATGGAAAGGTGGGTGGTTGGTTGGCTGGATGGATGGATAGGTGAGTGAGTTGTTGGTTGGATGGAAAGGTGGGTGGTTGGTTGGCTGGATGGATGGAAAGGTGGGTGGTTGGTTGGCTGGATGGATGGATAGGTGAGTGAGTTGTTGGTTGGATGGAAAGGTGGGTGGTTGGTTGGCTGGATGGATGGATAAGTGGGTGGGTTGTTTGTTGGTTGGACAGATAAGTTGGTGGTTGGTCAGTTGGATGGATGGATAGGTGGGTGAGTTGTTGGTTGGATGGAAAGGTGTGTGGTTGGTTGGATGGATAGGCGGGTGTTTGGTTGGGCTGGTGGTTAGTTGGTTGGATGTATAGGTGGGTGGTTGGTTGGATGGTTTGATGGATAGGTGGGTGGTTGGTTGGTTAGGGGGGGGGCGGTTTGTTGGATGGATGGATGATGGATGGATGGATGGATGGATGGATAGGTGGGTGGTTGTTTGGTTGGATGGATATGTGGGTTGTTGGTTTGTTGAATGGATGGATGGATGGATAGGTGTGTGGTTGTTTGGTTGGATGGATATGTGGGTTGTTGGTTTGTTGAATGGATGGATGGATAGGTGGGTTGTTGGTTGGTTGGTTGAATGGATGGATGGATAGGTGGGTGTTTGGTTGGTTGTATGGGCGGTTTGTTGGATGGATGTGTGGATGGATAGGTGGGTGGTTGTTTCTTTGGATGGATAGGTGGATTGTTGGTTTGTTGAATGGATGGATGGATAGGTGGGTGGTTGTTTGGTTGGATGGATATGTGGGTTGTTGGTTTGTTGAATGGATGGATGGATAGGTGGGTTGTTGGTTGGTTGGTTGAATGGATGGATGGATAGGTGGGTGTTTGGTTGGTTGTATGGATGGATAGTTGAGTGGGTGGTTTGTTGGTTGATTGGTTGCATAAGTGGGTGGTTGATGGGATGGATGGATAGGTGAGTGGGTGATTGGTTGGTTGGTTGGTCAGTTGGATGAATAGGTGTGTGGATAGGTGGTTGGTTGGTTGGATGGATATGTGAGTGGATGGATGGATGCCCAATGCCAACTATTCTCTCTTACTGGGTAATGATGGAGACAACAAAAGAATACCATTAGCAATGCTTCCTTTTCTGGGAGACTTAGAATATGTGGACACTACATTACTAGCCCACTTCTGCAGCACAGTCTAGAAAATACTGACAGATTGCACATATTCAAAAAACAAATTGGATTGAACATAAACATCAAAAAGATGTGTTATAGTGAAAAAAAAAACACTACACATGTTAAAATAAAAAATTATGTGCATACAATTGTGAATGCATACTACACCTTGCAAGTATGCGAGTTGGGTAAGCTGGCAAAAATTGCAGTCAAGGGTAAACAAACCAAAATAACTTATGTCAATCCAAGTAATGTCTGGGGTTTTCCCATTACAAAAAAAAATAAATTAAATGATATTTTAAACATACCTTCCACATTTTATAAAGACAAAGCTGTACATAGCAAAATAAAACAAACAAAAAACAATCCATATGCATTAATTTTTGGTGTTAAAAAATTGTGCTACCTTTATTATTATTGAGCTCTATGATTAGATATTTGTGCCTGTGTTTATTAATACACCTTCTTCTTTTCTTCTTCATTTGTCTTTCAGCTGTGAGGGGAGATATAGTTTATGGTCTCTAGCTCTTTATTTGGGTCTCCGGTGTTATGTTTGCTAGTGTTTCAAATATTCCATCAATCCATATTTTTTTTTAGGTCTGCCCTTAGGTCTTTTGTTCTCATAGTTTTTATTTTGTTGTCTTATTTTTATATTTCTCTATTACCACATGACCAGACAATTTTATTTGTTGTTGCTTTATATATTCATTGAGGGGAGTTATTGTTAGCTTTTTTCTTACTTCTTCACCTATGAACTTGTATCTCAGGTTGTTTCCCTTATTGTTCTTGAGTCTAGCATCCAGGTCTGACATTGGTAGCACAATGTTGACATGCAGCTTGTGTTGAGTTCACGTTCTGCCTCTGGTGTTAATATGGAGTCAGTATTTGCTGCTTGTGAACTATCATTTGTCACTGAGCTTCCTAGGTATTGAATTCCTTTATCAGTTTTAATTGTTGGCCGTCTATTGTTCTATTGATGTTCTTATTAGTATATCAGTCATTAAAATACACCTGATAATTCCCACTTTTAAAAATAGCTTTTCAAGGAGTACATACTTTCCAACGCAACATTACATATTAGTGTAGTAAGAGTAAAGAGCCCCCGTCACACAAAGTGGCATACAAGGAATACGATGTTAGTGACCATAAATTTTACAGACCTTCAGCACATGATTTTTTGGGGTAATGTGGTTGGTATGACACCTGTGCCGCTCTACTCTCCCAGAAAAAAATCCGGTATCCATTTAAGATTGAGTGAACCCGAAAGCCGTCGGTTTGGATCGAACCCTACCCTCTTTTCCTTTGCAGTCCAGTTCACTAACCACTAAGCTATCGCAGCTCCATTACATATTAGTACATAAGAGTTATTTTAAAAAAATTGTATACAAGAGTTGTAGATTTATTTTATAAAGAAAAAATACAGTCACTCAAATGAGCAGTACAAATCAATTTTCTAGAAAATTCCTTAAAATTAAGGAAGTTCTGACAAGATTGTAGAGAGCTGCAAACTCTAGTGTTTTGAATGTCATCCTGTAGAATAGCAGAGAAGGAATCATCAAAGCTATTATCATCCCATGCAACAAATTGGAATTCAGCTTTGAACATTTAGGAACAATAAACTACAAATACTATGAAAGTGTGTGTACACTTATATTTCATAAATTTTAATTATAATAAGACTGTCATGTTTTTAAAATTTAAAAAAAATGAATACTTGTTATTTGGTCAATAACCAGGTACCCCAGGTCGAGATGACAACTTTGAGTCTCAGGTTAAACAATTTCAAGATCATGCATTTCGTTTGGCTGACACTGCTAACTCAGTGGCAACCGCTGGTGGTTGCAAGGACAAACAGACAGTGGAGGCTATATTTAAGAATTCCAGCCAGGTAAAGAGTTAAAGAGGAAGTGAATGGGCTGTTAATTGTATGATTATTGCCAATAGTGAACACTGTCACAGATATGTGAGTAGTAACTTAACAAGACTTATCAGTGTGTGTTTAACTGCACTTATTAGTTAGTTTGGAGATCAACAATACTGCTTCTGCTAATCAATCAATGGAATGAATTCAAGACTTCTTGATATTGATCCTTTCCATGTCGCTAGACATCACATAGGGCTCATAGTGGTTTTCACCATCCATCTCTATTCTTAGCTCAATTTTATCTAATGAGTCTATGCTTTGCTTCTCTTATAAGTGTTCTTTTTTAGTGTCTCTAGGTCTTCCTCTTTTTCTGTATACTTTTTCTCATAGTAGAGACTGTTTTGGAATTTTCTTGTCTCTTATCAGCATATGTCCCACATATGTCCACCTTCTCTTCCTAATGGTAGATGAGATCATTGGTTGCATGACCATTTCTTTTATCTCAATATTAGTCTTGAATTCATTCCATTTTACACAGAATATTTTTCTTAGACATTTGTCTTCAAAAGTGTTTAACTTTCTCTCAATCTCTTTTTTTTTGTTCAAGACTAGTGCTGAAATGCAACAAAGTCTCCACTATAATCACAGAAAGATGGTAGGCATATGTTAGTCATGTGAAGTGAAAAAATAACCAGAGAATAACAAAGAAAGCCCTCAAATAGGAAAAAAAAAAACAGGAAAAAAGGCTGACATTGAGTAGAGCACTGATAAGAGAATAAAGATAGTAGACATTAAAGAGATTGAAAAGTTTGCCAAAAGTTATTACTTTATGGTGAGATACACTGCAAGTCCTTTGTTACGTTTAATGGCAATATATGATCAGTTTTGTCTTTCTTTCATCTTTTATAGTTCTGCTAGTTTTGAAGCTGAGATAGGCTATACCTGTGGTTTGTATATCAGATCTACTTCTGTGAAATGAATTATTTTAACGAGCAAAACAAAAGTACATAGATAATAATGTAAACAAAAGAAAAGAGTCTTGGGCACACATAGGATGTCATAAAAACACAGTAGTATCTGTCATCCTGATATGTGGGGGAACATTGCTACTCTTCATTCAGCTTGGTGACTCAAGTGTTGCTAAGTTTTGCAAAATATGAGCAAAATGCACATATGATGCCATATGTAAATGATCACTTTGCAAGTCATACTTGACATAAAAACATTCTCCTTGACAGGTCACCAATCAACAACTTATTAATGTCATTGCTCATTATTTAAGGCTTCTTTTGGCCTCAAAAGCCATTGCTGAACCCATTCTGATGGAGAATGATGGCATGAATGATGTTCTCATGATGAATAATGTCCTCATCAGCACTGATGGGTGAACAACTAGTGTTAAAAATTAACAATCCCATTTCTTTTTCATGTGTGATATTAACTCATTACCTCCAGAATTATTTTGCTGATTTGGGTGGGATTAACTCTCTTGAAATCATCATCTAGCAATTTCATCAAATTCAAACTTTTGTTTTGTCAGTGCTGTGTTATCAATGTCAGACCCGGACTCTATATTTTACAGCGACCCATAATATCATTGCCATGCTTTTGAAATATTGGACCTATGATGAGAGCCAGTTTGAGAAACAAAGCCAGAAATCACTCTACAGCAGAATACTCAAAGAAACAATAAATTAAATGGTTTGACTACATGACAGGTATGAAAGATCTAAATATAATGTAATTATCAAGAGGTAAGTGAAAACAACAGACAACAGAGAGAATGTCCTTGAATGAGACGGCTGAACAGAAAGCTAGAAGCACTTGGAAATGTAATAATAAAAGATGTGAACAGAGAAACACGAGGCTGCAACTTATTTTTCCTCTTGACACTGAAAGGCAAATGAGGAAGAAAATAAGACCTAGACTTTAGAACGGATTGGCTTCACTGCTGGCGGGGCATTACCATATCTGCTCAGCCCCTATCCCAGCAACCTACAGAGTGGTTAACCTGATTGTTCATGCTGTTCTAGTGAACATTTTATGTTTTGGAAAAAAAGAGGCGCACAACTCATGATGCGCACGGACATTGCAAGCAGCACAAACCTCCATGCACCTGCACCATATCTGTGTAGACTTCATGATAAGTGTGTGTGTGTGTATACATCATTGTCCCAACAAATGAAATCAGGCCTTCACTTCAGTGAAACACTCTATCCTATTGTAGTCCAGCTGGGGGTGAATTTGAAGTCAAACACAGATCACACACCCCATCACAGGGCAAAGCTGTGCAGAATTTGCATTTGGGGACTGATTAATTTTGCCTCTCCAATGCAATTTTTTGCATTAAAGTCAAGCTGATGTTCCATTTAACAACTTTGCGCCTCTGATGCGGAGTCGTACACATAGTAATATGGTCTGTTGTTCAATGTGAGACGGGGATAATCCGAAAACTAACTGTGTTTCATATGTTCGCATTTGAAGTCAAAAACGATGTCCTTACATCATCAAGCGATATACATTAAAAAAATTATGACGATCATCATTTTCAGGAGGGCGTGATCTTCCGGTCAATATGGTGGATAGGCAGCAGGAACCGTTAAAGGCTGTCTGAAAAGTGTTCCTTGTTGCAGTTTCCTCATATTCCAAGTTCAGCTTCTTGCAGGAGCTACAGAGTTAAGTGCTCTGTGCACACCATCAGCTGTGCGCTTCATCAGTTTTGATCGTGTTTCGATATTTTGATTGCTTACGATAAATGAAGATACATACATATGACAGGGAACAGATGGCTGTGTTCACTTTCTGTGTGGTTTTGCCTTATGTCTTTTGGCATGTGCTGAGACTGCTATGATGGGAACTACAGCTACCTTTCTTTACTTGGAAGATGTGATAGTAATTTGGATGATATACTGGCATGGGTGGTTGAGCAGTTATGGATTCGTTTGCAGTGATGTGATAGTAATTCGGATGATTCCACTGGCATGGGTGGTTGAGCAGTTATGGATTCGTTTGCAGTGATACCGGGGTCATCCATAACTATAACCATTCCACTTTAATCAACAGTCTTTCACCTGAAGCACAAAATTCTACATGCCAGCACTACAATCATGTTAGAAAATTAGAAGATATATTTATTATTCCTTCAGTGGATATACTCACACTGAAAATGTTCCTTTCCATTTGACCATATTCAGCTGAAAGATTTGACACCCCAAGTTATCAGTGCGGCCCGTATTGTATTCCTGAACCCAAACAACCAAGCAGCTGTTGAGCACTTCAATCTACTGAAGAAACAGTGGTCAGATAACATGGATAAGGTTAGATCAATGGTGGATGAGGCCTTGGACTCTCAGGCACTTATTCATGCACAAGGTAGGCATGCCTATATATATGACTGGTTTAGTTTTATGTTCATGGTTTGACATTTATTAAATGCTAGTCTTATTAAATGTGTTTTTAGAGATGAAGTTTACATAGCGTTTTATATGTGGGTTAGTAACGTTTTATCAAAATTATCTTATCTTATCTTAACTTATCTTATCTTATCTTATCTTGTCTTATCTTATCTTATCTTCATCTCACCTCACCTCGCCTGATCTCGCCTCACCTCACCTGATCTCACCTCACCTCACCTGATCTCACCTCACCTCACCTGATCTCACCTCACCTCACCTGATCTCACCTCACATCACATCTCATCCACATTTTTGCTTGTCTTGTTTATTTCATTAAGTAATTGTTGTAGATCTTTAGGATTTTCTACTAGTAATACAGTATCATCAGCATATCTTAGGTTATTGATTATCTTTCCATTAATGTTTAAGCCTGTCACCCATGTGATGTTTTTAAAGATTTGCTCAGTGTTTAGATTGAACAAGCTTGATGATAGGATACATCCATGTGTTACTTCTTTTTATATCAATGGGTGTAGAGTTCACCTTGTTATATTTTATTATTGCTGTTTGACCCAAGTATAAATTACATATTAGTCATATGTCCGTGTCATCTAGATGTATATCTTTTAGACAATCTATAAGTTGTTTATGGTGTATTCAATCAAAAGCTTTGGTGTAGTCTATGAAGCAGGCATATATTGGTTTCTTTACTTCTGTGTACTTTACGATTAATGTCCTCATGCAGGAAATGGCTTCTTTTGTCCCACTATTTTTCCTAAATCCAAATTGTTGTTCTTCTAATTCTGTTTTGATTTTATTCTGAATCCTTCCTTGTATAACTTTTAGCAAGATTTTTGTTGCATGACTCATTAGGTTTATTGTTTTAAAATCACTGCATTCAATTGCACCATTCTTTTTAGACAATGCAATGAAAGTTGATGTTTTTATTTCATTTGGTATATATCCTGTATGCTATAAGTTGTTGCATATGTCTGTGATCACTTCAATGCCAAAATCTTCTAGTGCCTGTATCATCTCTATATGTATATTGTCAGGTCCTGCTGCTTTTCCCTTTTTCATTGTTTGTATAGCTTTTTCCACTTCAGATTTTAAGATTTTATAGCTTGACTTACATCTTATAATTGGTTTTTTTGTCTCTTTCATCATGAAATAATTCTGTTATATATTCCTGCCACCTATCAATTATATCTTTGTTAGTAGTTTTTCTATTTTGTTTGTAATACATCCACTTTCTGTGGCTTTTTTTTTTTCTGGTCATTCTCATTATTTCTGTGTGCATCCCCTTAAATCTTGTTTATTTTCCATAGTTTTGATTTCTAGACATCTTTGGCTGAGCCAGTCATCTTTTGCATTCATATTTCATTATCTATTTTGTTGTATTGGGTAGTTTTCACCACTTGTCTTGTTTCTTCAATTTTTTCCAAGATGGCATCAGGTATCCATTTTTGTTTATTTGTTCTTTTCCTTTTTGGGTAAGATGTTGCAAGATTCTTGAATGCTTTTCTTTAAGCATTTCCATTTGGTTGTAACTTTTCCATCTAGATTTTCTCTTCTGTAGTGCTCAATCCCTTCTTCTAGCAGCATCTGATATGTGTTCTTTACTTGTGTTATATAAGTATCATGAACGTCTTTTTGATTTAAAGCTGTTATGTCTAGAGGTATTGTTGATGAATTAGTCTTTTGTTTTTTTCTCTTTATGATAAATTAAAGTATATCAAAAGAAAGGTTGACTGCAATCTTGAATCATCATCATTGTTGTCATCATCATCATCATCATAAAAAAATATAGTTATTCAGCCCAGTGACAAGTGTTGAAGCCTAATCATTTCTTTCTACTTGTGAGTGTTTTCTCACATTCATTACATCATTTGTTGGAGCAGTGATGTGGCATTTCTCCCTCTGCCTTCATCATTAATAAAGTAATGTTAAATTATATCTGACTGTTACAGCAAGTGAATGCATTTCATTAAGCAAATATAAAGTCTCCACTATATCTGTATTTCATTTGATTGAATTCTGCTAATTTCCATAATTATGGATCGTTTCCGGTTGTTTCCAAAATGGAGGAATTATTTTTCTCCGGCTTGGTATAGAACCGTTGATCAGAGGTTTAACAAGCCGCTATCGTAAAAACGATGTTGTTAATGAAACGTAGACCTGAAAGCAAGCCCTCATATGGGAAACAACAGGTAAAAGAAAAAGAGGAAGACCCAGGGAGACACTGAGAAGAACATTGATGAGAGAGGCAAGAGCAGCAGGAATCGGCTCCCTCAATGAGATAGAACTGCTTGCACAGAACAGAGACAGATGGCGAGATTTGATAAAATATCTTTAAAAGAAAACTGCTAGAACAAAAATTCATATAGGAGAAGGTGTATCTTGGTCTACGCCCTATGGGCCGGTTACGGCTCGAAAGGTCAATAGATAGATAGAATTTCCATATCTTTGACAAGGTACAGAAGATTTTCTCTTTTTTGGGTAGAGACTATATGTCAGTTCTCTTACTTTGGGTAGACTGAACACAACTTACCATATTGATATAGGATATACCATGAACAGCAGTGATAGGGGGCCTCAGTAGCCTAGTTGGAAAAACCACCCGACAAGGCTATCAATGTTTGGGCAACCCGTGCTTGATTCCCACTGGAAGTAGTGTGAATTGTACTCATGGTTTGAAAAAAAAAAATACCCCCGCTGTTGACCCAGCCACTGGTGTTGACCCAGCCACTGGCAGAAATGGGTACAAGGGTAGTATTCTGGGAAGGTGAGGAATGCCGCCTCCGAACCATTCTGGATACTCGACAGAGCACATATGGGTGAAAACTTGCGTGCTAAGACGCCGATTCAAGTTTCGTACTTTACCTTGACCTTACAGCAGTGAGATGAGATAATGCTTTATAAAGGTTGATGTGCAGATACAAAGGATGGATAGATAATATCACTGTTGTTGTCAATGGTTGGTTATGGTTTGAATATTTATATCTGGTAAATGAATTTAAATATTTGGGGAACTTTGTTAACCTCAGACGGAAGATGTACAAAAGAGGTGAGATGCAGAAAGGCTCAGGCAAAAGCAGCTTTCCAAAAAATGAGGAAAATACTATGCAATCCATTTTTGACAATAGAAACAAGAAAAAGAGTTTTTAAATGTTATGTAGAGCCAGTCGTAACATATGAATGTGAATCATGGACAATAGGACAACATACTAGAAAATCACTGGAGTCTGTAGAATTGTGGTTTTACAGAAGAATGTTGAGAATACCATGGACAGCTAAGAAGAGTAATGAAGATTTTCTGAGAGAGGTCAAAGCAAAAAGAGAGCTAATTTCCAATATTAGGAAGAAACAATCATAATTTTTTGGCCATGTAAAGAGAAGAGAACAACTAGAATATATTGTAACAACTGGAAAAATTGAGGGACGAAGAGATAGAGGGAAGCAAAGAGAAAAAAATAACAGACAGCTTAAGAGAATGGCTTGGCAGAAGGTCAACAACAGAAATGATAAATAGCTGCCGAGATCGAAAGTTGTGGAGAGACATGATCACCTACGCCAGTAGGCCCGGTACTTGATGATGATGATGATTTATATCTGCTTTATCTCAGATCCATAAATGAATGTAACTAATGCAGTCCAGCCAGCACTAAGTTATTATTTGTTATTTCTTATATATTCTGTTATAAATTCTGATTATAGAGCAGGCTATCTTGAGGGACACAGAGAAAGTAGAGGAAGGTATCAAAGCTCACGATCCTCCAAAAATTGTGGCTGGTGCTTCCAACATTGCCAGACGAGCAGATAGAGTTCTTCAAATGGCAGAAATGGAGGCCCAGAATAGTGAAGATCCTGCTTTTGTAAACAGAGTCAGTAAAGCTTCAGTGATACTTACTGCAGGTTAGTTGTTATCATTACAAGTCTACAGCGTCAGTAAAACTTCAGTGATACTTACTGCAGGTTAGTTGTTATCAATCATTACAAGTCTACAGCATCAGTAAAACTTCAGTGATACTTACTACAGGTTGGTTGTTATCATTACAAGTCTGATATGATATAGTGGGAGGGAGCAGGGACAGTGGACCACGAGTAAAACATTGACCTCTGGAATTTCTGTCCTTGAATGGTTAAAAAAAATAGATGCCAAGATATATATATATATATATGGCCCTTTTCGTCTTGTCAGACGGTCTAGTGGAGGCTATTGCGTATTTTTTGAGGTATTGTTTTTGCCGAACAGCTTCTCTCGTGGCTAATTCTACCAATGTTTGACAAACACACGCGGTCACATAATGAACAAGTCAGGCTCGCTGATCCACAGGGTTTACCATCCTTTTTCATGAGTCTCTTCTCTTCTAAGTCTTGTCTTAGCATAGTCTCAAACGTTGTTATACCGTTCCTTATACATGCTCTTCATGATGTGCGATCACTTGCCAGATGTTGCCAGTCGTTTTCACAGATGGAGAAGTCTTTCAGAGATGATTTGCAGATATCTCTATATCGTAGTTTAGGTCTGCCGATTTGTTTTTTTCCGTGTTTTAGCTCACCATATAGTATTTGCCTAGGAATGCGTTTTTCTTCCATCCGTTGGACATGCCCCAGCCATCTTAGAATGCCAAGATATGAATGAATAGAATATAGGATACCTTCAACTTTTGGTTCTGATATGAAATTTTCTGCTCGTAGATTTGCATAAGTGCCAGGTATTGAGTTGTCCGATTAATATTGGGGGTATTTAAAGTGAAAATATTGATTCTGGATAAGGAAGAAAATTAAGATCAATTAATTTATGTAAAGAACAAATAAATGAACATCTTCGAGCCTGCAGGGAATTGGAATTAAGCATGGCATGAGTAGGAAGAAAGGAAAAAAAAACCGAAAGAGCCCTGTCATGTAAGTGATTTAATAATATTTTACACTCTACTTAATTTATGACATTTAATCTCTCATATTAACAGTAAATATCTATATTTGTTTATACAATAATATACATTTGATAATTTCTGTGAGTAAAAGTAAAAGTAATAGTTGTTTTTGACAGTTGCAATTTTGTGAATGTTATCTTTTAGGTTGAACTATATTTTTGTGCTCTCAGTGCCAGTAAAAGCAACAACCATAAATGCTGGGCTATTATGATGGCAATTGTTATTTTAGCAAATTTGTGAGATGAACTGAAACAACAGACACCGCAATGTTGGTCGCGTTACATAAACATAACTATTTTTATAGCAGAAAGGCAGGAAAAGATAACTAAAGCTGCATAGACAGCAATCCTAAATGTAAGTTAGAAACATATGAATTTTGGTCAGCGAAGGGGTTCATTTGCATCATCATTATATAGGACATTTCAGCTAAAGAATATGTCCCGAACATGTATGGCCAGACTACTTTTAATTGCCAGATACATCCCTGGTTTCCATTATAAGAGGCTGAGTGAACAGCAGACTATTTCTTTGTCTGAAAAGAAAAGCCATTTCTGGAATTGTACCTGGACCTCTCTAATCAGGAGGCATGTGCACAAACCACTCAGCCACTGAGGCTCTGATCACCATTATTATCATCTTCTGTTACAGCAGTAGTCATGTCACTTTGTTAATGTATTTCCCTCAGTTTCTCTTAGCAATAACACACAATTTTTTGCTTTTTTATAGTTATCAATGTAGATATTTTTAGCGAATCATTGGGGGAAGAAGTATGTTTTACAGCACTCAGAAAAAATGAAAAATAAACAACAGAAAAAACAAAGAACAATATATGGTCTGAAGCAGGATTGAACCGGTACTCCTTGGCACTGTGCCTTGCCACAAGAAGTCGAATGCTAGGGTACACTGCCACTCAGCTAATTAAAAAAAATTAGCTATTGTGGACAATGTCTTTCATGTTCTTTTATCGCCTCGGAAGTTTCCCTCTATAATAATATTCATTTATTATTATTTGTCTCCTAGATATTTTAAAATTATTGTTTCTTTTAGAGAGAATTGTGAATTTATTTGAAAAAAAAACACTCCCTTTTTTTATTTATTTTCCTAGTGGCCCCTACTTGTAATACTGTTTTTGATTATTTTTAGCTATCGCTCCTGAAGTTCAGAGTGCTAAAGCTGTTGCCATGAATCCAGCAGACATCACAGCTGCTTCAAACTGGAGGAAGAACAATCAAAATGTGAGTTGATAGTTTTTTCATTTTTGAAGTTTTGGAGAAAGAACAATCAAAATGTGAGTTAATAGTGCTTTCATTTTTGAAGTTTTGGAGAAAGAACAATCAAAATGTGAGTTAATAGTGTTTTCATTTTTGAAGTTTTGGAGAAAGAACAATCAAAATGTGAGTTAACAATGTTTTCATTTTTGAAGTTTTGGAGAAAGAACAATCAAAATGTGAGTTAATAGTGCTTTCATTTTTGAAGTTTTGGAGAAAGAACAATCAAAATGTGAGTTAATAGTGCTTTCATTTTTGAAGTTTTGGAGAAAGAACAATCAAAATGTGAGTTAACAATACTCTTTTTCATGAAATTGCTACTGTGGTAAACATAATGTCATGATGCATCTTTCACTGATCAAACAGCCAACATGTTATGAGGCAGCTCTGACATGGCTAGCCAGAACTAACACCATTCAACATTATAACCAAGTAGATGTTGCACTGTAAAGTCAGGTTTTGTATCTTAAAACTACCAGTAGAGCAACTGTAAAATTTTGCTCCTCTTGATATTATTGGTCGATGAGTATACATTATCCATAACCCCTAAATGTAACTTTCATAGTATATTAAAGTTTCAGTATTAAATTTCATGATGCATTAAAGTATTATTATTAAATTATCACTAAAATACTGAATTAAATGTGGGAATTCCTTTTACTTTCATGATACAAAAATAGAAATAATTCATGGTTCGTGTCATCAAAGCTTTGACGCATAGATAGTTGCTAGCCTATTTTGAGAATCCTGTATATACTTGTACTTGTGAATGTTGGACTAGATGCACATCTTGTTGTCAGCTTATTATTTTTATTTTAGTCTATAGCTGACTGATGACTGTGCTTTTATTATGTTGTCTTTGGAGTAATATATTCATTCCTTGTCAACATTCTACAGCTGATTGAAGCAGTGGGAGGTGTTAAACAAGCTGTAACCATTCAAGTTGTCAGTGATCATTATGATGACAGATTTCCACCTGCTCCAGACCTTTCCCAGCTTCACATTTCAGGTATTAAATAGTTACTGCATGAAACAATGTTTCATTGTGATTTCACAGTGTGTCACCTGTGTCAACATATATATATATAACTAACAGATATTATTTGTATGGTTTCTGTAGCTTGCTAGTTATGAATGACTTACTTCAGTAAATCAACTTACCCCACAAAATGATCAGTACTCAGTTTTGTCATGTCCTTACCACAGCAGAAACTTTCAGACCTAGATTTGTCTTATCTGTCCATACTATTTTGTTGCATTCGTAGACAAAGAACAACACCATTTGTGACTACTTCTCACCCTGACTAATTTACCAGTTCTGAAACCATTATGTACACCTTTCTTGTGCTTTATTCGCATTGACTAGTGCTAAAGTTTTCACCTTCTTGATATCGTAAAATAAAGTCATGAAGGCTATAGCATTAGTCCCAATTATTTTTCAATGGACACTGTATCTGTTGTTATGGGTGATTGGGTCAGTATCATGCCAAGCCACTCATGCTTCCATTGAAAAGTCTAGTACCCATTTAAGGCTGAGTGAATCTAGGAACTGTCGATTGGGATTGAACCTCTTGTCCATATAATTTCAATTCACAGACTCTTAAACTACTATAGGTGAACCCATCTGAACTCTCCTTCATACGATAACATCTTTCATTGTGAGCAAACGGAGTATCAAAACACAATCCGGATGAAAGACACAATCATATATATATTTAAATGTACTGTTCAGTTTATAGTTTGTCTCTCTGGGGGTGTAATAACTTATCTTCAATCACTTGTATGTGGTCAGACATTTAGATTTGAAATTCTTTATAACTCTCCATGTTTGTTAATTGCACTCCTAGTTTAAACAAATGTATTTTCAAATATTTAATTTTGTTTTCATCAAAGAAGGTTGAAAAGAATCTTTTGATCTGTGTTGTGTGTAAGTTTATATTGCATAATCAATCATTAATGATTTTTCAGGTTTTCTTTTGAACTGCCTAGGTCACATGTGCATAACATCTTGGATTAGGTACAATTAGGAAAATTGAGCTACAGCACATCTCACATTTGAACGAAACCTTATCATATGTGACTCACCTGCCTTCATCCCAATAGAAAAAAGGATATCAATTTAAAGTTGTCTTACTTTACAAAATAGGTTATAATTTAGTTGGCAGCAACATAAATTTGACATTTTCTAACCTTTTTTTTTAATTTAATAGTTGTAATTGACCATTTGGACTGGCTGGGACTAGTTCTTGCCAATGAATATATAAAGAAGTAACAGATAAAGTAGTTTGGCCACATGATAGGACAGAAAGATCAAAACACTGCACAATGAGCCTTCATTAAAAGCTATCAGAACACCAGACTCAAGGGCCAACCAAGAAAAAGATGGCTGATGGAATATTGGAAACACTAAGAAACATAAAAACAGGAGAGGCCAACAGGTGAACAAAAGGCTAAAAACTATCTTTCTTCCAAGCTCATAGGTAAATGATGAGGAAGGAAAGAAGAAGAAGAATTGACCATTTTAGATAAATTGTATTAATGTTAAAACAAACATCACCTTTTGTGTCTCATGGCCAGACAAATCATAGTTTTAGTTATTCGAAGGTCCCTGTATCACTGCAAACGAATGAAAATTCATAATTGCTCAACCGTCTGTGCCAGTGGAATCATCCAAATTAACATCTCATCGAATATTCAAACAAAGAAAAGTAGCTGCAGTCTCCATCATAGCAAACACAGCACTTGTCAAAAGACATAAGGCATATCAGCACAGAAAGTGAACTGTTCTTTGTCGTACGATATCATCATTCATCATAAGCAATCTGAATATAGAAACACCATCCGGATTAAAAGCACAGCTCACAGTTTGCACAGAGCACTAAACTCAGTAGCTCTGGCAGCAAAGCCAGACTTGGAATATGAGGACACTACAATAAAGAACACTTTCCAGACAGTGCCTTAACGGTTCCTCCCACCTATTCGGCATATTGACCTGAAGTCCAGACAAAGCATGTTTAAAATTAGTTGATTTAATTTTGTTTTCTGTAGGGACTGTTACAGTTGTATAGATACAGCAACATATACACAGATCACATTATTATTAATAAATATTGTCTTAAAGAAAATGGGCACATACAACACACAATGACTAAATCAACAATGATATTCTAATTCTAATTTTTTTAAAAGTGCAAGTGGTGAAGTTCAGAGTAAGAATTGCTAACTTCAAACTGAAGCACCATTTGCACAAAAGTAAAGTAGAAAGAAATTAGAATCAATATAGCTAAAGCAGCAATGTCTTTCAGAAGCCTTGAAAAGTTGTGGAAATCAAAATTCACCAGCACAAACACAAAATTTAGAGTATTCAAATCAAATGTACTATCAACCCTTACGTATGGGGAAACAACAAGAGATATAGAAACAAAGTTGAACGCATTCGAAAATAAATGTCTAAGGAAAATACTTGGTATAGCGTGGAACGAATTCAAAACAAACGAGGAAATTAGAGAAATCGCCATTCAACCACTAATCATCATCATCATCATCGAGTGCCGTCTCCGCAACAAAGGTTGGCTACCACGGAACGCCACTCTGCTCTGTCTCTTGCTTTGATAACCACTAATATCTTCAGTAATAAAGAAAAGACAATGGTCATATGTTGGACATGTGATGAGAAGAGATAATAACCGAATAGCAAAGCAAGCCCTCATGTGGGAAACAACAGGTAAGAGGAAAAGAGGAAGACCCAGAGAGACACTGAGAAGAACATTAATGAGAGCGGCAAGAGCAGCAGGAATCAGCTCCCTCAGTGAGATAGAGCTGCTTGCACAGAACAGAGACAAATGGCAAGATTTGATAAAATGTCTTTAAAAGAATTTAAAACTGCTAGAAATAAAAAAAAAAAAGTTCAGATAAGAGAGTGAGATACGCCCTTTGGGCTGACTACAGCTCAAAAGGTCAATAGATAGATAGATAGAAAGTAGAAAGCCCCGTCATACCAAGTGGCGTATAGGGAATATGGTGTTAGTGACCATAATTTTTGGCAACCTTCAGCACATGATTTTTGGAGTAATGTGGTCGATATTACGCCCATGCTGCTTTACTTTCTCTGAAAAAAAATCTGGTACTCATTTAAGGACCCGTAAACCGTCAATCAGGATTGAACCCAACCTCTTTCCATTTCCACAATGCTCGCACAAACTTGACAAATAGGTGTGCCCTTGTAGTGAAGACAAACAATGGAAAAAGTCTTTTACAGTTGTGAATCTCATCATCATCAAGTACCGGGCCTACAGGCGTAGGTGATCATGTCTCTCCACAATTTTCGATCTCGGCAGCTATTTATCATTTCTGTTGTTGACCTTCTGCCAAGCCATTCTCTTAAGCTGTCTGTTATTTTTTCTCTTTGCTTCCCTCTATCTCTTCGTCCCTCAATTTTTCCAGTTGTTACAATATATTCAAGTTGTTCTCTTCTCATTACATGGCCAAAATATGATGATTGTCTCTTCCTAATATTGGAAATTAATTCTCTTTTTGCTTTGACCTCTTTCAGAACTTTTTCATTAGTCTTCTTAGCTGTCCATGGTACTCTCAACATTCTTCTGTAATACCACATTTCTACAGGCTCCAGTGATTTTCTTGTCTGTTGTCCTATTGTCCATGATTCGCATCCATATGTTAAGACTGGCTCTATATAACATTTAAGAACTCTTTTTCTTGTTTCCATTGTCAAAAATGGATTGCATAGTATCTTCCTCATTTTTTGGAAAGCTGCTTTTGCCTGAGCCATTCTGCATCTCATAATAGAATCAAATTGAGACTCTGGCATAGGTAGAGGTGGGACTTTGCCATCCCTGAACTTCCAGAGTGATAAACTATGTGATGACAAGTGAATTTAAAGGCAAATTGGTTTGTATTGCTTGATCTAATTAGTCATGAAATGTTGATTATAATTCATTTTTCACTGATAAGTGACAAGTAGTTTTGTTGATAGTAGTTTGTTGATGAGAGGTACATTATACAGGCTTCGTCTGGTCCTGATATGGGAATCTGTCAATACTTTATCTGTGTGACATGTCTCTCTAGCATCACTGAATAAAGAGACAACATGTTACCAGCAGAGGGCAGCACATTCATCCACAGTTCCTTCATCAGTGCCCCCAATTGTGCCCCTACATTCAAAGACTTCAAGTGGAAACTGCAACGGTCAATAAAGTTAATTTTTTAATAACTAATTTCTAACAACGAGAAATTATTTGCATTTTTGAATAATGTTAAAATGCATTGTCCATTACAAAAGTGTTGTTAACCTCTTATATCCCTTAACTTTAATGTCTCGTTGATGAGTAAGTTTTTTTCTTCTGCTTGTATTCTGAAAATAGGTATGGCAAAAAGTAATTTTAATGTCAAGAAAAATATACTAACATCAAAACAAATAACACCAGGGCTAAAAATAAGAATAGGAAAATGTTAAATCTTCTCAATATTCCTGTATGGTGCAGAAACATGGACATTAGACAAGAAAAGAGAACAGAAAATTGAAGCCTTTGAAATGTGGATTTATAGAAGAATAGGTAGAATTGGATGGAAAGAAAAGAAAACAAACAATGAAGTTTTAAAACAACTAAAAATGAAAAGAGAACTACTAAACACGATTAGAACAAGGCAAATGAAATTTTTGGGCTATGTTAAAAGACACACCAGCCTAATAAAAGTTATATTGGAAGAGAAAATACAAGGTAAAAGAGGCAGACAAGACTAACATGGACAAGTAACATCGAAAGATGGACAAGTTAACCTATGACAATCTGCACCATCAAAGCTAGAGGCACAGTGGAATGGCGCTCCATGGTAGCCAACCTTCGTTGCGGAGACAGCACTCAATGATGATAATGATGATGTATTCTGAAATCATAATTCTGAACTCTGTTTTTGATTAAATATTATTCTTATAACGATCAACAATAGAATACAAAAAAGGTTAGAGGTTAGATTCAGACAAAGAGAGAGATATCTGTTTTTATTACTCAAGCCTTTTGGTGAGACAAAGACATAAAAACAAGGGATATAGCTGATTAATGTTATTAGTTAATTGTATTCTTGGAATAGACTAACATTAGTCATTTGTTTTCTTGGAAAAGACTAACAAAACATTAGTGATTTATTGTCTAGGAATGCATGTCTGATATTTTAAAATGCCAGAAAGTTAAGCAGGCTTTAACAAAATTTGTGTCACTGTTTATTATTATTTGAAGTTTTTGTTTATGGTTAACACTGAATCAAATTGCATCATTTAACTGGATGTTTATACAATTTTAACAATTTTTAACATAATTGTAAACCATAATTTTGTTTAACAATTGATGTTGATATGTTATGTTTTGTTGTTCACTAAATTTAAATACTTGCCATGCTTAATGGAGCATCATTTTCTACCATAAAACCATCCACCCCTCATTTCAATATTTCAGGTATCACCACCCCTTGTAGAGATCATTGGTATTTGATGGCATGTTTGCTATTCTATTATCCTCCTTTTTTTGATTTCTATCAACATTAGAAAATAGTCTGTCCCTTTGATTGTAGCGATTGCATTTCTCAGACCTTCCTACTTCCTTACTTTTGTAAGCAGCGATTATTTGATGCCAATATTTCTTCACTCAGTTTCATTGTTGTTTACAAAATGGTCAACAGTCTTTTCAAACAACAGATGTCTCTTGTTTGTTGTTCATAGTTGTCTTTACATTAGTTATCTAAGTCTTTACATTAGTTATCTAAGACTCATTTCTGTACAACATTGTATGATAATTGCATGATCTTTACCTTCATTAGTTAGCTCCTCTCAGACCAAAGATAGCACCCAAGACATAAGTCATAGTTAACTGACTGTTATCTTCATTGCTAAAGATTAATAGTGTTTGATAATTATATACATAAATTATCTGAAAATCAGCATGTGTGAATAATAATCTGTGCATGTGCATCATTTCATGGCAAAATAATAATAGTGAAAAATCTGACAGTTTCTGTTATATCCTAAAATATGATGAATTATAACTTGATCAGTGACTTTGATTGATAGACATGAGGGAAAAAGACATTAATGATTGTTGTATTTTCATGCACAAAAAGTGTTGGATCTTAATATTTGTATTCTATTTTATGTCAGTTTTGGCAGGTTGTGGTCTGGTACGTATTTATGGATGTGCTTGGGTGTAGTTAAAAAATTCTCCCTTCCCTCCAAATTTTTTGCTATATATTTTATCCTTTCCCATTTATGAAAGATATTAACCACAATTGCAAAACTCAGGTAAATGTTTCAAGTATATGAAGACTTTCACAACATCTAAATGAACTGAACAAAGTGTGCATCAATCACTGTATCAAAATTAGCAAAGCCAAGACAAAAGCCATAACATTATAAAAAGGAAGCATAAATTTTAATTAAGAACAATGAATTAAAGCAAATGACAACCATTAAATACCTAGAAAGTGCCATATCATCCAATGGGAAAATATCAAGAGAGGTTGACAACAGATGCTGCAAACCAAATATTCGTAACATCTAATACAAAGAAAGCCATTCATAACATAATATTCCTATAAAACTCTGCAATCAATGACAAACCTGGACATTAACAGTTAAAGAAAAAACAAGAAAAGTCATCACTGTAGAGATGAGATGCTTAAGAATGTGAGCAAGAAAAGACTGAACTAGAAACAAGGATATCAGGAAAGGAGTTGGTGTAATACCAGTGCTGGATCATGTCAGGAAACAACATCAAATGGATTAGATATGAATTACAACCATCACACCAGACAACACCCCTCAGAGACTTAACACACAACTACAGAAACAAAGGAGAAGGTAGACCTATAAGACAACTTATTAGTGCATGAGCTCCATGCAGGAGACACACTGTTGAGTATTGACCTGAGCACTCCATTTACCCTCAGCACTGAACGGCAATACAAGCAGGAGAGAGTAACAGATTTACAGGACTTTCTGCCTGGAGATTTAAAATGTTTAGCACTGAGGAGTCATGGAAATGAAGACCTGAATAATCTAAGAGAAATACTCTAAAAGCTCTGCCAGAGATGCACAACTGTGACTCAGTGGATTCCATCTCACTGCAATATTCATGGAAATGAGATGGCAGACAGGTTGGCAAATGAAGGTGACAAATTACACCAGCCAGATACAATGTAAGAGGAATCATTGAGGTTTGTCAGGAAAAAATACATGAACAAATGGAACACAAAACACCAGGGCTACCAAAAAAATACTGCCTACTACCAGCTCAACATAAAAGAACAAGTAACAATAATTAGATTCAATTGACAAGAGGCTAGATCAGGGGTCACATGCAATGTAGTCAGTATAGAGTGACAGGAGGCTATATAAATAATCACACACATTGCAGTCAGTATAGAGTGACAGGGGGCTATATAAATAATCACACACATTGCAGTCAGTATAGAGTGACAAGAGGCTTGATCAGGAGTCACACGCAGTGCAAGTCAGTATAGAGTGACAAGAGATCAGATCAGGAGTCACATGCAGTGCAGTCAGTATAGAGTGACAAGAGTCTTGATCAGGAGTCACATGCAGTGCAGTCAGTATAGAGTGACAAGAGATCAGATCAGGAGTCACACGCAGTGCAGTCAGTATAGAGTGACAAGAGGCTAGATCAGGAGTCACACACAGTGCAAGTCAGTATAGAGTGACAAGAGATCAGATCAGGAGTCACACGCAGTGCAGTCAGCTCATGGAGACCAGCTCATGAATCCTGCACAGTGCAATCAGTATAAGGTTGATTATTTAAGTCAATAAGTACATTTTTTTCCCTAGCGCTTATTTAAAAGCATTAAATTTAGCTTTGACATTTATTTCTTATCAGTTTTCATTTTCTGTCTGCCATGCTACAAATATTATCTACCCTCTTGCATTTTGTTGAACTTGCAGTTTTGTCTATCCTTCATTTATCCTTTTAGCAAAGCTGTTATGTGCATTGTTTATTTTCATATGTTCTTGTGTTTTAAAGGTTTTGCTTGAATGGACATAACTATTTTTTTTCACAAAATGATCAACCCAGTCTTAGCTTTATTTTGTTTGATAAAATGATGGAACTTCCCTGGTAAACCAACATTCCCCCTTTCTCTCCCTTACCGTCCATATTGATCAGTTTACTTCGCTAGACAATCTTGTTACATTATACAATGTTCCTTACATCTACCATTCATATTGCGACTAAAAAGTGTATTGTAATCACATTGTAGAATCACTAAAAGTCATAATAAGTAGTAACTAAAGTAGAATTCTATGCTTGAATTCTGTACATTTCTTATGTAAGCAAAATATTTGAACAGGTAATATTGGAAGGTATGATTTGAGTGATTCCATTTCAACAACAACTCTGGTTATATAAAGTCAGCAAGAAATGTGTCAGAAGAAATATTATTTTGTCACTTATAGATGATATCAATGTTTTAGACAGAACTTTGTGAGCATAAACTAGACAAAAACATACAATTTGTTAAAATTCCTTCCCCAACTCAGTCAGGTACCCATTTCTTTACCAACTTGGTCAACTGGAGAGCTGCAGGCTTGGTTCAAACCTTTGTTTGGTTGGGATTTTTATTTATGATTTCTCTCTGCGGTAACCACCCCTGGTCTCAGCAGCGAGGCCTGGCTTGAAACGTCAGTTACTCATTGACGGAAAAACATGAGTACCTCCGAAGTCGGAGTTATCTGCCTGTGCGATGAGGGACCCCCATGCACACGGCTGCCCTGGAAAAATGAATTAACTCACAAAATTCAGTTCCTAGTCTCTAGGGACTTCGTCAGAGTTGAAAGCTGGCGAACGCAGCAACAACAACAACAAACCTTTTTTTTTTGTTTAAAGCTTTATTATTGAAAGCTGCTTCTTTTAGATAATAGTCTTTGTCAAGGGTATGAGAGGAGTATTTTGTGTAAGGAGTTGAGTGGAGGTTTTCATCTCAGCTAATGTTATTTTTTCCATGTAAAAGACTTGACTGTGTTCATGTATTTATTGTTCTTTTATCTTGCCTTTATAGTTTGTTGTTTGCTTTCTAAATCAGCTCTGTTAAAGGAATATGATTTTCATGTGAAACGACCAAATGACCTAAAGAATGTATTTATGGAAGGCATAGTGCCATGTAAACAAGAGAGAGGAAGACCTAGAAGAAAATGAGTATATGATGCCCGACAAGCAGGATTGGCTGCTACAAATGCAGAAGATCTTGCACAGGACAGACTGGCTGTCATGGGAGCAAAGTTCCAGCAGAGACAAGCTAGAGGCTGATGATGAAATGAATAGAATATAGTCATATTTTTTTGGGTGAATATTTTAAACCATATCATACAGGACAAGAAGAAGATGAACCTCACACTCCTTGTATGTGGCAACTCTAGAGAATATGGTGTAAAGGTTTTGTACAAAAATAGGATAAAGGGGCAGAACTCAAGACAGAGATTGAAATGGTGTTACAACATCAAAGAAACAGCACTGCATAACAATAGCAGAGGCAAGAGCTAAAATCATGTATCTCTTTTTACTTTTGATAAAATAAGAGAAAGTTAAGAGGAAGATTTAAACCATGAACTATTCATCCTTGACTGTGCTTGACAGGCCACGATTGAGTCAGCAGATGTCAAACAAATTCTGGCAGATAAAAGTTGTTCAATATCATCATTATATTGCTTATTTTCTTCAGGAGATGAGGCCCCACCAAGACCACCCTTGCCCAGCGACCTGGCATTACAGTATCCACCTCCACCTGAGATAGAAGAAGAAGAAGAGGCTGCATTTCCAGTACCACAACCTAACCAGCCTATTATGGTAAACATAAATAATATGTTGACACACATGCACATATAATTTTGGAGTCCTCAAGGACACTGAATACAGTGATGATCTTATATGCAAGAGTAAGAACATTAAGTACATGGAACTGGCCAAGATGTGGGATAGCACCTGGGCTGAAATTGGTCACTAAGGTCAGTGACAACAGCTGATAAAGATCTTACTTCACCTCCTTGCGGTGGCTTAGGTAGCAGACTAAAGAGACCTACTAACATGTACTGTTAGGTAGAAACTTGGCAAACTAGACATGATGAAGAGCTAAAAAGTGAATGAATTTTTTTCTTCTCCTTTTGATCATGTGAACTTGACTTCTTGTCTTGTACCATGATGGAGGGGTAGTAACAACATCATAATACTAGATGAGCTAGTTGCTTGGTTGCTACTTGTATATGTTTGTGTCCTGATTTTTCTCATAAATTTGCACTATGGCTGACACACTCTGTCTTTGGCAGGCTGGGTCTTGGTTTGTCATAGGAGTCTTCCTTTTCTTAGGATATACACCAGTCAGGGCTGTTGAGCCCATCCCTACCCACGGTTTCTATCTGGGTGTTCTCCTATAGTCTTATCTTCTCTTGTTTGCATCTGCTATGTGTTTGATTTGCTTGCATTCGCCCCATGACTAAAGGAGTACACCTCTTTGTCATCCGCTCTTGAAAGGACATTAAGTGGGCGTGTCTGCGTTGTGATTTGGTTTGCAGTATAACTGTGATATTTGTGCCTTTTGGCCCAAAACATCCGACTTCAGTATGTCGTTTATAAGTACCAGGTTGTCTTCCCTCTTTGATCCCTACTTGCTTGGCCAGACTAGACAGGTTAGTCTGTTACTGGAGGCACTACGGAGAGGTGGAGCAGCGTCTGGATCATTCATGTTCACCAATCCTGGCACAAGCCATCCGCTGTAGGTCGCTGACAATTTCCAGCTCTGCTACTGTGAGGTGCGTCTTTGCATGTGATTGTTTTAAAATGGTTGATTTTTGAATGACATGGTTGGTATCAAAAGAGACTGCCCATAAAAATCTCTGGTACCCATTTTTAGAGGCTGGGATGAACCTCTAAGCCTTGTCAGTTAAAAAAAAAATCTGCTACTTCTGGGAATTGAACCCAGACCCTTCTGATCAGGAAGCAGGCACGCTGACTACTCAGCCACTGAGGCTACAGGTGGACAGGAAGCAGGCACGCTGACTACTCAGCCACTGAGGCTACAGGTGGATAGGAAGCAGGCACACTGGCCACTCTGCCACTGAGGCTACAGGTGGATAGGAAGCAGGCACGCTGACTACTCAGCCACTGAGGCTACAGGTGGATAGGAAGCAGGCACGCTGACTACTCAGCCACTGAGGCTACAGGTGGATAGGAAGCAGGCACGCTGACTACTCAGCCACTGAGGCTACAGGTGGATAGGAAGCAGGCACGCTGACTACTCAGCCACTGAGGCTACAGGTGGATAGGAAGCAGGCACACTGACCACTCAGCCACTGAGACTACAGGTGGATAGGAAGCAGGCACACTGACCACTCAGCCACTGAGGCTACAGGTGGATAGGAAGCAGGCACACTGACCACTCAGCCACTGAGGCTACAGGTTACAGGTGGATAGGAAGCAGGCACACTGACTACTCAGCCACTGAGGCTACAGGTGGATAGGAAGCAGGCACACTGACCACTCAGCCACTGAGGCTACAGGTGGATAGGAAGCAGGCACACTGACCACTCAGCCACTGAGGCTACAGGTGGATAGGAAGTAGCCACACTGACCACTCAGCCACTGAGGCTACAGGTGGATAGGAAGCAGGCACGCTGACTACTCAGCCACTGAGGCTACAGGTGGATAGGACGCAGGCACACTGACTACTCAGCCACTGAGGCTCCAGGTGGATAGGAAGCAGGCACACTGACTACTCAGCCACTGAGGCTCCAGGTGGATAGGAAGCAGGCACGCTGACCACTCAGCCACTGAGGCTACAGGTGGATAGGAAGCAGGCACACTGACTACTCAGCCACTGAGGCTACAGGTGGATAGGAAGTAGCCACACTGACTACTCAGCCACTGAGGCTACAGGTGGATAGGAAATAGCCACACTGACCACTCAGCCACTGAGGCTACAGGTGGATAGGAAGCAGGCACACTGACTACTCAGCCACTCCAGGTGGATAGGAAGCAGGCACACTGACCACTCAGCCACTGAGGCTCCAGGTGGATAGGAAGCAGGCACACTGACCACTCAGCCACTGAGGCTACAGGTGGATAGGAAGCAGGCACACTGACTACTCAGCCACTGAGGCTACAGGTGGATAGGACGCAGGCACACTGACCACTCAGCCACTGAGGCTACAGGTGGATAGGAAGCAGGCACACTGACCACTCAGCCACTGAGGCTACAGGTGGATAGGAAGCAGGCACACTGACTACTCAGCCACTGAGGCTACAGGTGGATAGGACGCAGGCACACTGACCACTCAGCCACTGAGGCTCCAGGTTGATAGGAAGCAGGCACACTGACCACTCAGCCACTGAGGCTACAGGTGGATAGGAAGCAGGCACACTGACCACTCAGCCACTGAGGCTACAGGTGGATAGGAAGCAGGCACACTGACTACTCAGCCACTGAGGCTACAGGTGGATGATGAAGTAAAGTAATAGTTGGTGAAGAGAGAAGAAGATGAAGATATACCTATATACATAATTTTGACTCTGAGAGTAAGTAATGTGGTGGTAGAACCCAAAAATTATGGGTTAAATTCTTATGGACATGTTCAGATTAACCAGCTCTCTAAAGTGCAGAGTTATGAAATGTTATAACAGTGGAAGATCTCTGACATCCTCCTCTATAGTGTTTAAAAATGTGAAGTGGAAACATTTCACTCAACTTCACATTGTATGCTGTTGTATTACCTGTAGACTCTATTTGTTAATCAATTTATTATTGTGCAATTATTAATGAGCATATTTCACCATACAACAGATGGCAGCTCATGCTCTACATATGGAGACAAAACAGTGGTCTAGTAAAGATAATGAAATTATTGCTGCAGCCAAAAGAATGGCTATCTTGATGGCTAAACTTAGCCAGCTAGTCAGGTGAGAGTACTTGTATTTGGGAACTGAAGATGGATATTGCCATAATTGAGATTCTATGTTGCTACTGAAGTCTTGCTAGTAGGAACAGATAGGTTTTTTGTGAAGCTTATCTTTTAATAATCTGGACAGATAGGTTTTGGTGAAGCTTATCTTTTTATAATCTGGACAGATAGATTTTGTCCATGAAGCTTATCTCTTAATAATCTGGACAGATAGGTTTTTTGTGTAGCTTATCTTTTAATAATCTGGACAGATAGGTTTTTGTGAAGCTTATCTTTTAATAATCTGGACAGATAGGTTTTTGTGAAGCTTATCTTTTAATAATCTGGATAGATAGGTTTTTGTGAAGCTTATCTTTTAATAATCTGGATAGATAGGTTTTTGTGAAGCTTATCTTTTAATAATCTGGACAGATTAGTTTTTGTGAAGCTTATCTTTTAATAATCTGGACAGATTAGTTTTTGTGAAGCTTATCTTTTAATAATCTGGACAGATAGGTTTTTGTGTAGCTTATCTTTTAATAATCTGGATAGATAGGTTTTTGTGTAGCTTATCTTTTAATAATCTGGACAGATTAGTTTTTGTGAAGCTTATCTTTTAATAATCTGGATAGATAGGTTTTTGTGTAGCTTATCTTTTAATAATCTGGACAGATAGGTTTTGTCCGTGAAGCTTATCTTTTAATAATCTGGACAGATAGGTTTTGTCCGTGAAGCTTATCTTTTAATAATCTGGACAGATAGATTTTTTGTGAAGCTTATCTTTTAATAATCTGGACAGATAAGTTTTTATGAAGCTTATATTTTAATAATATTTCCTGTGTGTTACCGGGGCCTCATTAAGAGGGAAGTAAAGAATAGTGACACTGTGACCTTCCAGGCATGTCGTAAGAGGCGACTAAGGAGGTTGATCGATGGCTTGACAAGCTGTCATTGTAAAAAGTATTGTTATGGAAACAGAGCCATAGATTTTGGAAGCAGTAATCTCTGCAATATGTGCCATTTTGGCACGCAAGGTTTCTGTTTTTTGAGATTGTGGTTCTGCCCTATGTGCCGTCTTCGGCTCGAAAGGACAATAGATAGATAGATAGATATTTTAATAATCTGGACAGATAGGTTTTTGTGAAGCTTATATTTTAATAATCTGGACAGGTAGGTTTTTGTGAAGCTTATATTTTAATAATCTGGACAGATAGGTTTTTGTGAAGCTTATATTTTAATAATCTGGACAGATAGGTTTTTGTGAAGCTTATATTTTAATAATCTGGACAGATAGGTTTTTGTGAAGCTTATATTTTAATAATCCGTCTGTCCATACTGTAAACACTTCAATGAATCTCATTATGTTAATATGAAGATGTTTAGGAGTTGAACATTTATGTAAAGACAGCTCATATTATTATTATTGTTCATTGCTGCTAGAGGTGACATCACAGCACTCTGGACAAACCCATGGGTGCTCAATTACTTCAGCAGTTAGTGAAGTTAGTGTGCACAATGATGGTTCCAATAGCTTGCTGGTTGTGTGCATACCTAGTTCAACTTACCTTCTCTTTCAACATTACTTTTAAATTGTTGCAGACTGTTTCCTCACTGTTGTTAGCCATGTCAGTTTGTTTTGAGACTATGATTTCTCTCTGTGGCAACCACCCCTGCTCTCAGCTTGAAACGTCAATTACTCATGGACGGAAAAAATATGAGTACCTCCGAAGACAGAGTTATCTGCCTGTGCGACGATGGACCCCTGTGCACACAGCTGCCAGGGAAAATGTATTAACACACAAAATTCAGTTCCTAGTCTCTAGGGACTTCGTCAGAGGTAAAAGCTGGCGAACGAAAAAAAAAAAAATATCAACCTGACCAAGTGAGTAGGGATCAGAAAGAGAAGGTATCCCTGTAACTCAAAAATGCAGTGAAGTAGAATCTTTAATACAACATAGATTCTCAAACTACACTCCTTGATTGGCAGATAGCAAATGTAATATACCACTATGGAAAGAAAGGGCAGCAAATGAAAATGCTCTCAATAGTGAGGCATCTCACTTCAGAGTCATGAAGGATGATTAAGACCAGTTATAGAAATACAATTGGCAGAAGAACAGATGGGCTTTAGAAAGAAATAGAAGCTGCACAGATATAATCTTTATACTTAGACAATTCACTAAAAAGAATATGGAAGAAGATAGGATTTTCTTTGTCACTTTTGTAGACCAAGAGAAAGCAACAGAACTGGTAGAAATATTCTATGGAAAGTAATGGCTCAATTAGGAAGTGAACATCTTATTATATTGCGCAAAAGTCTAAACAGTGATTTCAGAAACGTGGTTAGAACAGATCAAAGAACATCAGAACCATATACTGTAATGTCTGGAGTAAGACAGGGATGTGTTCTATCACCGCTTTTGTTCATTACGTACATTGACAGTATAGATGACAGCAAAGACGTCAGGCCCAAAAATGGAAGTAATGTCAATAAACAACTCTTTGCAGATGATCAGGCCTTGATAGCAGAAGGACCAAGAAAATTGCAACATCTCACATATCAGGAGTGTAAAACAAACAATATAAGAATCAACACATAAAAAAAACAGAAGTCATGGCAATAGGGAGAGAAAAGCAAAGCATAAATATTGCAATAGAAGGCACAGATATAAACCAGATATCAGAATTTAAGTCTCTGGGAACAAAATTCTCTGAAGATGGCAAAATGGATAAAGAAATGAAATGCAGTAAGGCAAACCAGGTATTGGTGAAGCTAGCCCCTGTCCAACAAGACAAAATAGTGCTAGTGAGCTCAAAGAAACATCTTATACAAAACATATTTATCTCCACTCATATGTTACCAGCATCAAACATGGTCATGCACAAGTCAGAGAAGAAAGTTAGTCACCATGGAAATGAGATGTTTGAGAAAAGAAAGTTAGTCACTATGGAAATGAGATGTTTGAGGGAAAAAAGTTAGTCACTATGAAAATAAGGGGTTTGAGAAAAGAAAGTTAGTCACCATGGAAATAAAGAGGTTTGAGAAAAGAAAGTTAGTCACCATAGAAATGAGATGTTTGAGAAAAGAAATTTAGTCACCATGGAAATAAGCTGTTTGAGAAAAGAAAGTTAGTCACCATGGAAATAAAGAGGTTTGAGAAAAGAAAGTTAGTCACCATGGAAATAAAGAGGTTTGAGAAAAGAAAGTTAGTCACCATGTAAATGAGATGTTTGAGAAAAGAAAGTTAGTCACCATGGAAATAAGGGGTTTGAGAAAAGAAAGTTAGTCACCATGGAAATAAGGGGTTTGAGAAAAGAAAGTTAGTCACTATGGAAATAAGAGGTTTGAGAAAAGAAAGTTAGTCACCATGGAAATGAGATGTTTGAGAAAAGAAAGTTAGTCACCATGGAAATGAGATGTTTGAGAAAAGAAAGTTTGTCACCATGGAAATGAGATGTTTGAGAAAAGAAAGTTAGTCACTATGGAAATGAGATATTTGAGAAAAGAAAGTTAGTCACCATGGAAATGAGATATTTGAGAAAAGAAAGTTAGTCACTATGGAAATGAGATATTTGAGAAAAGAAAGTTAGTCACTATGGAAATGAGAGGTTTGTAAAAATAAAGTTTGTCACCATGGAAATGAGAGGTTTGAGAAAAGAAAGTTAATTTTCATTTATTAAACTCATCTTCTGCCAAAAAATGGCCATCATGCTTCATCTTCTAATTATCTCAGATTTGTTCATTTCTTGATAATGTTACACATTGTAAAGATTATGAACATCAAATGGCAGGACAAAGTAACCAACTCTAATGTCTTACAAAGAACCAAACTCCCACCAATATGGCAACACTTTGGAGTCGTAGACTAAGATGGCTGGGCCATGTAAGCAGGTAATGGCAAATATTTGTATTCCCAGACAAATATTGTATGGTGAACTTAAGGACAGAAAGAGACCAAAGTGCATACCAATGTGATACAAAGGTGATTGCAGGGCTTCCTTGAGTGAATTCTATCAGTGAAAGAAACTGACAAAATCTTTTTGCAGATCTTAGCACATGGAGAACACACAAAAAAAAAAATGGCACAGCATCTTTCGAGACAGTGCTGATACAAAATTCAGAAGACAAAAGGCGCAGGAGAAAGGAGACGAGGCCAGGCACCACAAATACATCTTGTTCGTTCTGCGGAAGGATCTGTCTGTCCAATATTGGCAGATTCAGCCACAAGAGAAGCTGTTCAGCAAAGCAGCATCCAGCATAAGACACTAATATTTTTACTAAACTACTGACTTATTATAAATGCTTGCTACCAACAGTGTATATATATATATATATATATATACATATATATATATATATATATACACACACACACATTCTGGAATTATTTTATGTTCATTGTTTGTTTCTCATGTTATACTATCAACATATAATGATGTTCAATAGTATGGTAATATTAAACAACTCTGAGTCAGTCTGAGGTTGCTGAATTCTTAGTTGATTGTGTGATTAATGACAACTTTTTATCAGGTGACACTCACAATGACAATAAATTGCCATCTACTATTATCAAAATAAAATCTTCTTTTTAATTTAATTAAAAAGAATGAAAGATAAGTTTGAAGCTTGAAAAGAGTCATCAATATATCTACTCACTTTCTTCAGAGGTGAAATAGGAACAAAGAAGGATCTCATTTCTACAGCCAAGACAATTGCTGAAGCCTCAGAGGAGGTAACAAAGCTTGCCAAAAAGCTGGCAGCCGAGTGTACAGATAAGAAGATGAGACTGGTAATGCTTAACACTTTTCTCATTTTAATGTCAATTTTTTCAACAAAGAAAGATCAAGATTGTGTTCTTCATGATGAATTTATTTATTTTTAAGCTACAAAATTTGCTGAGATTACTTGATTTATATATTATTAAGCTTTTACTGTCATTTTTAACTCTTTCCGTACATTTCAATGCACTGTGCACCATGCCGATTTCAGCAGTGTACATTCACCGCATAGTGCATCACTCTCAATTTGATTAGTGTGAACCGTCTTCAAACCATATTTTTTTACATGTCTTGTATCATCTTGGTATTAGTGAAATCTAATACCTTGTTCAATTATATAACAATTCATATATAATATGTTATATGTTAGATAAATATAAATATGTAGGTTGATTCTTAAAACCATGAAAAATGTTGTCTCTGAAATCTCTTCCGTTGCATCGATAAAAAGTTTCCGTACAGAAAGAGTTAATAAAGTGATTTTAAAAAAGTAATTGTTTTTTTTGTGTCACTATATTTGCCACAACAGAGGAGGTTAAGACAAATAAAAGGGTACCAATCACACCTTGTTATAGGGAATGTGGTTTTAAGTTTAATATTCCTCATTGATCCTCTGCAATTTTGTAGTTGATGTGGTTAGTATCTTGCTAGGCAGCCCAGTGTTTCCAGAGAAAATCTCTGGTATCTGCTTTTGGAAATTGAATTGCCCCTAAGCTGTTAGTTCATTTTGAGGCGGAAGATGGCATATAGGACAAAAATCATAACTCTCCGTACTTGATGAATTAATGATAGATTTTGTAGGTCTTACTTTGCACTTGAGCCCAAAATTGAGCTCTCTCTATTAATTCTTCTGCATAGAGTTTCTTTTGGCCTTCCTTGTTTTCTTTTACCACCTGGTGTTCACTTAAAGGCCTGGCATGGGAATCTTCTTTCATCCACTTTGAGCATATGATAGATGTACTTCCAGAGTCTTCTCTTTATGTAGCTTAATCTTCTTTCATCCACTTTGAGCATATGATAGATGTACTTCCAGAATCTTCTCTTTATGTAGCTTAATCTTCTTTCATCCACTTTGAGCATATGATAGGTGTACTTTCAAGGTCTTCTCTTTATGTAGCTTAACACTTATTCTGATTTGGTTTCTTATCTTATAGTTTAATTTCTTGAAGTGGTGTCAGTGAAGAACTATTGGCACATTCACCTAGTTATTTAGTGAAGAACTATTGGCACATTCACCTAGTTATTTAGTGAAGAACTATTGGCACATTCACCTAGTTATTTAGTGAAGAACTATTGGCACATTCACCTAGTTATTTAGTGAGGAACTATTGGCACATTCACCTAGTTATTTAGTGAGGAACTATTGGCACATTCACCTAGTTATTTAGTGAGGAACTATTGGCACATTCACCTAGTTATTTAGTGAGGAACTATTGGCACATTCACCTAGTTATTTAGTGAGGAACTATTGGCACATTCACCTAGTTATTTAGTGAGGAACTATTGGCACATTCACCTAGTTATTTAGTGAGGAACTATTGGCACATTCACTTAGTTAGTCAGTCAGGAACTATTGGCACATTTACTTAGTTAGTCAGTCAGGAACTATAGGTACATTCACTTAGTTAGTCAGTCAGGAACTATAGGTACATTCACTTAGTTAGTCAGGAACTATTGGCACATTCACTTAGTTAGTCAGTCAGGAACTATTGGTACATTCACTTAGTTAGTCAGTCAGGAACAATTGGTACATTCACTTAGTTAGTCAGTCAGGAACTACTGGTACATTCACTTAGTTAGTCAGTCAGGAACTATTGGCACATTCACTTAGTTATTTAGTGAGGAACTATTGGCACATTCACTTAGTTAGTCAGTCAGGAATTATTGGTACATTCACTTAGTCAGTCAGGAACTATTGGCACATTCACTTAGTTAGTCAGGAACTATTGGCACATTCACTTAGTTAGTCAGTCAGGAACTATAGGTACATTCACATAGTCAGTCAGGAACTATTGGCACATTCACTTAGTTAGTCAGTCAGGAACTATAGGTACATTCACTTAGTTAGTCAGTCAGGAACTATAGGTACATTCACTTAGTTAGTCAGTCAGGAACTATAGGTACATTCACTTAGTTATTTAGTGATGAACTATTGGCACATTCACTTAGTTAGTCAGTCAGGAACTATTGGTACATTCACCTAGTTATTTAGTGAGGAACTATTGGCACATTCACCTAGTTAGTTAGTCAGGAACTATAGGTACATTCACTTAGTTAGTCAGGAACTGTAGGTACATTCACTTAGTTAGTCAGTCAGGAACTATTGGCACATTCACTTAGTTAGTCAGTCAGGAACTATAGGTACATTCACTTAGTCAGGAACTATAGGTACATTCACTTAATTAGTCAGTCAGGAACTATTGGCACATTCACTTAGTCAGTCAGGAACTATTGGCACATTCACTTAGTCAGTCAGGAACTATAGGTACATTCACTTAGTTAGTCAGTTAGGAACTATAGGTACATTCACTTAGTTAGTCAGTCAGGAACTATTGGCACATTCACTTAGTTATTTAGTGAGGAACTATTGGCACATTCACTTAGTTAGTCAGTCAGGAATTATTGGTACATTCACTTAGTCAGTCAGGAACTATTGGCACATTCACTTAGTTAGTCAGGAACTATTGGCACATTCACTTAGTTAGTCAGTCAGGAACTATAGGTACATTCACATAGTTAGTCAGTCAGGAACTATTGGCACATTCACTTAGTTAGTCAGTCAGGAACTATAGGTACATTCACTTAGTTAGTCAGTCAGGAACTATTGGCACATTCACTTAGTTAGTCAGTCAGGAACTATAGGTACATTCACTTAGTTAGTCAGTCAGGAACTATAGGTACATTCACTTAGTTATTTAGTGATGAACTATTGGCACATTCACTTAGTTAGTCAGTCAGGAACTATTGGTACATTCACCTAGTTATTTAGTGAGGAACTATTGGCACATTCACCTAGTTAGTTAGTCAGGAACTATAGGTACATTCACTTAGTTAGTCAGGAACTGTAGGTACATTCACTTAGTTAGTCAGTCAGGAACTATTGGCAGATTCACTTAGTTAGTCAGTCAGGAACTATAGGTACATTCACTTAGTTAGTCAGGAACTATAGGTACATTCACTTAATTAGTCAGTCAGGAACTATTGGCACATTCACTTAGTTAGTCAGTCAGGAACTATTGGCACATTCACTTAGTCAGTCAGGAACTATAGGTACATTCACTTAGTTAGTCAGTTAGGAACTATAGGTACATTCACTTAGTTAGTCAGTCAGGAACTATTGGCACATTCACTTAGTTATTTAGTGAGGAACTATTGGTACATTCACTTAGTTATTTAGTGAGGAACTATTGGTACATTCACTTAGTTATTTAGTGAGGAACTATTGGCACATTCACTTAGTTATTTAGTGAGGAACTATTGGTACATTCACCTAGTTATTTAGTGATGAACTATTGGCACATTCACTTAGTCAGTCAGGAATTATTGGTACATTCACCTAGTTATTTAGTGATGAACTATTGGCACATTCACTTAGTTAGTTAGTCAGGAACTATTAGCACATTCACCTAGTTATTTAGTGAGGAACTATTGGCACATTCACTTAGTTATTTAGTGAGGAACTATTGGCACATTCAGTTAGTCAGTCAGTCAGGAACTATTGGCACACTCATCTAGTTATTTAGCGAGGAACTATTGGCACATTCAGTTAGTTAGTCAGTCAGGAACTATTGGCACACTCATCTAGTTATTTAGCGAGGAACTATTGGCACATTCACTTAGTCAGTCAGGATATATTGGTACATTCACCTATTTATTTAGTGAGGAACTATTGGCACATTCACCTAGTTAGTTAGTCAGGAACTATTGGTACATTCACTTAGTTAGTCAGTCAGGAACTATTGGTACATTCACCTAGTTATTTAGTGAGGAACTATTGGCATATTCACCTAGTTAGTTAGTCAGGAACTATAGGTACATTCACTTAGTTAGTCAGTCAGGAACTATTGGTACATTCACTTAGTTATTTAGTGATGAATTATTGGCACATTCACTTAGTTAGTCAGTCAGGAACTATAGGTACATTCACTTAGTTAGTCAGTCAGGAACTATTGGCACATTCACTTAGTCAGTCAGGAACTATTGGTACATTCACTTAGTTATTTAGTGAGGAACTATTGGCACATTCTGTTAGTTAGTCAGTCAGGAACTATTGGCACATTCACTTAGTTATTTAGTGTGGAACTATTGGCACATTCAGTTAGTTAGTCAGTGAGGAACTATTGGCACACTCATCTAGTTATTTAGCGAGGAACTATTGGCACATTCACTTAGTTAGTCAGTCAGGAAATATTGGTACATTCACCTAGTTATTTAGTGAGGAACTATTGGCACATTCACCTAGTTAGTTAGTCAGGAACTATTGGTACATTCACTTAGTTAGTCAGTCAGGAACTATTGGTACATTCACCTAGTTATTTAGTGAGGAACTATTGGCATATTCACCTAGTTAGTTAGTCAGGAACTATAGGTACATTCACTTAGTTAGTCAGTCAGGAACTATTGGTACATTCACTTAGTTATTTAGTGATGAATTATTGGCACATTCATTTAGTTAGTCAGTCAGGAACTATAGGTACATTCACTTAGTTAGTCAGTCAGGAACTATTGGCACATTCACTTAGTCAGTCAGGAACTATTGGTACATTCACTTAGTTATTTAGTGAGGAACTATTGGCACATTCTGTTAGTTAGTCAGTCAGGAACTATTGGCACATTCACTTAGTTATTTAGTGTGGAACTATTGGCACATTCAGTTAGTTAGTCAGTGAGGAACTATTGGCACATTCACCTAGTTATTTAGTGAGGAACTATTGGCACATTCACCTAGTTATTTAGTGAGGAACTATTGGCACATTCACCTAGTTATTTAGTGAGGAACTATTGGCACATTCACCTAGTTATTTAGTGAAGAACTATTGGCACATTCACCTAGTTATTTAGTGAGGAACTATTGGCACATTCACCTAGTTATTTAGTGAGGAACTATTGGCACATTCACTTAGACAGTCAGGAACTATTGGCACATTCACTTAGTTAGTCAGTCAGGAACTATAGGTACATTCACTTAGTTAGTCAGTCAGGAACTATAGGTACATTCACTTAGTCAGTCAGGAACTATTGGCACATTCACTTAGTTAGTCAGGAACTATTGGCACATTCACTTAGTTAGTCAGTCAGGAACTATAGGTACATTCACTTAGTTAGTCAGTCAGGAACTACTGGCACATTCTCCTAGTTAATCAGTCAGGAGCTACTGGCACATTCTCCTAGTTAATCAGTCAGGAGCTACTGGCACATTCTCCTAGTTAGTCAGTCAGGAGCTACTGGCACATTCACCTAGTTATTTAATGAGGAAGTATTGGCACATTCACCTAGTTAATCAGTCAGGAGCTACTGGCACATTCTCCTAGTTAATTAGTCAGGAACTACTGGCACATTCACCTAGTTAATCAGTCAGGAGCTACTGGCACATTCACCTAGTTAATCAGTCAGGAGCTACTGGCACATTCACCTAGTTAATCAGTCAGGAACTACTGGCGCATTCACCTAGTTAATCAGTCAGGAACTACTGGCACATTCTCCTAGTTAATTAGTCAGGAACTACTGGCACATTCACCTAGTTAATCAGTCAGGAACTACTGGCACATTCTCCTAGTTAATTAGTCAGGAACTACTGGCACATTCACCTAGTTAATCAGTCAGGAACTACTGGCACATTCACCTAGTTAATCAGTCAGGAACTACTGGCACATTCTCCTTGTTAGTCAGTCAGGAGCTACTGCCACATTCTCCTAGTTAATCAGTCAGGAGCTACTGGCACATTCTCCTAGTTAATCAGTCAGGAACTACTGGCACATTCTCCTAGTTAGTCAGTCAGGAGCTACTGGCACATTCTCCTAGTTAATCAGTCAGGAACTACTGGCACATTCTCCTAGTTAGTCAGTCAGGAACTACTGGCACATTCTCCTAGTTAGTCAGTCAGGAGCTACTGGCACATTCTCCTAGTTAATCAGTCAGGAGCTACTGGCACATTCTCCTAGTTAATCAGTCAGGAGCTACTGGCACATTCTCCTAGTTAGTCAGTCAGGAGCTACTGGCACATTCTCCTAGTTAGTCAGTCAGGAGCTACTGGCACATTCTCCTAGTTAGTCAGGAGCTACTGGCACATTCTCCTAGTTAATCAGTCAGGAGCTACTGGCACATTCTCCTAGTTAATCAGTCAGGAGCTACTGGCACATTCACCTAGTTAATCAGTCAGGAGCTACTGGCACATTCTCCTAGTTAGTCAGTCAGGAGCTACTGGCACATTCTCCTAGTTAATCAGTCAGGAGCTACTGGCACATTCTCCTAGTTACTCAGTCAGGAGCTACTGGCACATTCTCCTAGTTAGTCAGTCAGGAGCTACTGGCACATTCTCCTAGTTAATCAGTCAGGAACTACTGGCAAATTCACCTAGTTAATCAGTCAGGAGCTACTGGCACATTCTCCTAGTTAATTAGCCAGGAACTACTGGCATATTCACCTAGTTAGTCAGTCAGGAACTAGTGACTACTTTGCTACAAAGGCTTATGTGGGTAATAAAACAAAGTAACATTGCTACTAATGAACCCACATCGCAAACTAAATTTATTTTATTAAATTCTTTATATATTTATGAGCTCCATTTTGCTGAGTTCATGGTCATCCTTTGCTGATACCCCAAATGGCTAACAACATGTTTGGCTGAGAGATCTATTAAGCTCTTTTAAAACATTTACCACCTAACAAACACAAGTAAAATAAGAAGCATACATCAATTACTCATTTACTTTCTTTTTCATATGCTCATTAAAGTGCTTGTTACCACACAGTATTGATCATGTCTGACCAGCCTGTAATATTTCTCCCTTAATTTCAAGAATTTGCTGAATGTCTGTGAGAGAATCCCCACCATAAGCACTCAGTTGAAGATTCTGTCAACAGTCAAGGCAACTATGCTTGGTGCTCAAGGTAACACTTGTCTAACATGTTTTATTGGTGGTTTGACAACTCATGTTTGAATTTTTTATGATTTTAGAATGTAATTATGGAATCAGTATTAAGGGCAACACTCAGGGATACAATATTCTTGTTTATTTGAATGGGTTGTGCAATAATTTCTGTATGTCTCATTACTAGTAATTTGTATCCAGTCCTGTTTCTTTTCTTTCAAGGCTTGATAATCTAATTGATCAATTAAAGATGCTTTGATAAGCCATGATAAGCTGTCTGATTTTTCTTATCATGGTATCCACTATTTAGGGAGACACGATAGCTAAGTGGTTAGTGAACTGGACTACTAAGGACAAGGGTTAGGGTTCGATCCCAACCGACGGCTTCTGGGTTCACCAAGCCTTAAATGGGTACCGGATTTTTTCTGGGAAAGTAAAGCAGCACGGGCATAATACCGACCACATTACCCCAAAAATCATGTGCTGAAGGTCTGTAAAATATAGGGTCACTAACACCATATTCCTTATATGCCACTTGGCGTGACGGGGGTACTATGCTTTCTTTTTTATCCACTATTTCCTTTCCTATCAATAGCATCAATTTGACATTTTTTAACCATAATATTCTCTTAATATTACCCACTTAGAAAATGACCTACGTTTTTAATAAAAGTAAAAAGTAAAGTACCCCCGTCACGCCAAGTGACGTATAGGGAAATATGGTGTTAGTGACCCTATATTTTACAGACCTTCAGCACATGATTTTTGGGGTAATGTGGTCAGTATTTTGCCCGTGCTGCTTTACTTTCCAAGAAAAAAATCTGGTACCCATTTAAGGCTGGGTGAATCTGGAAGCCGTCAGTTGGGATCGAACCCTACCCCTTGTCCTTTGTAGTCCAGTTCACTAACCACTGAGCTATCGCGGCTCCTACATTTTTAATAATCTTCATAATTTATTTTTAATAATCTTTATAATTTTGTCATTGCCATTAATTTTATATTTTGTCACTATGTTGTTAGTCTCTAGCTCTTTTTTAAAAATCTGTTCCAATTAGATATTTTGTCAAATTAAAATTGGGTGCAGGAAGCACTAACCATCATATCATAAAGGTTCTCAAACTGGGGAGCCCAAATAAACACACCCATAACATCTGCCACCATCTTCTCCCTAATAAGTGAATGATACACCATACACCATAACTTCTGGTGACGGGAAAAGACAGAATGACCATAAGCTTCTTGAATGCAGAAAAAGAGAGAGAGAATTAAAATACAAATTATTTAAATTGGTATTCATCTAATTAAACTTTTCTATGTGTTTATTCTGGAGTTTGTAGAATTGTGGTTTTACAGAAGAATGTTGAGAATACCACGGACAGCTAAGAAGAGTAATGAAAATGTTCTGAAAGAGTTTAAAGCAAAAAGAGAGCTAATTTCCAATATTAGGAAGAAACAATCATCATTTTTTGGCCATGTAATGAGAAGAGAACAACTGGAATATATTGCAACAACTGGAAAAATTGAGGGACGAAGAGATAGAGGGAAGCAAAGAGAAAAAAATACCAGGCAGCTTAAGAGAATGGCTTGACAAAAGGTCAACAACAGAAATGATAAATAACTGTCAAGATCAAAAGTTGTGGAGAGACATGATCACCTACGCCAGCAGGCTCGGTACCTGATGATGATGAAGTGTTTATTATTCTTCTGTTATTTGTATATTACCTACTTTTAATCATCTCAGTCAAGATTATTTGTGGCAGCATTTGTGAACTTTATAATGTTCTTATAATCTTTGGTAAACATTGGTGTAATTGTTGGGTATTTTCTTGGTGACAAGTGCAAGCTTAAATCTGATTTATGGGTCTTATGTGTTTGATTTTACTTTCTTGTGTTGTACTATTTTTAAATGATGCTTTTGCACACTTTTATTATGTTTATTTTGATGGTTGTATTTATTTATTGATGCATTTATTTATCATGACTACTATTCTGTAAAGTTAATATATTTGGTTTATAATTGATTCAACACTTTGATTAATATATTAATATCAATGAAAAATAAATTAGAAATTAATGGCTGACACTTGAGTGAGTAGAATATATATAAATGTCTCAAACATTCAGAGAATTATGTGCTGGTGTATTGGTTAGTTCAAGATAGTGAAAGAGCTCAAATAGCTTCAAAGCCACTAGTAATTAAGATAGGCTGACTGATTGGTTGAGGATCTAAATATTGGTAAAACTACAATAAAGAAAGTATAACAAGAAGCCACGTGGAAGCTGGAACTTGGAATCAGGCAAACACTATAGGAGATCTGGATTTATGTGTGCATTAGTAAGAGATGCAAATAAAACATACTTCATTGGGGGATTTGGAATTATGTGTGCATTAGTAAGAGTTGCAAATAAAACATACGTCATTGGGGGATTTGGAATTATGTGTGCATTAGTAAGAGATGCAAATAAAACATACTTCATTGGGGGATTTGGAATTATGTGTGCATTAGTAAGAGTTGCAAATAAAACATACTTCATTGGGGGATTTGGAATTATGTGTGCATTAGTAAGAGTTGCAAATAAAACATACTTCATTGGGGGATTTGGAATTATGTGTGCATTAGTAAGAGTTGCAAATAAAACATACTTCATTGGGGGATTTGGAATTATGTGTGCATTAGTAAGAGATGCAAATAAAACATACTTCATTGGGGGATTTGGAATTATGTGTGCATTAGTAAGAGTTGCAAATAAAACATACTTCATTGGGGGATTTGGAATTATGTGTGCATTAGTAAGAGTTGCAAATAAAACATACTTCATTGGGGATTTGGAATTATGTGTGCATTAGTAAGAGTTGCAAATAAAACATACTTCATTGGGGGATTTGGAATTATGTGTGCATTAGTAAGAGATGCAAATAAAACATACTTCATTGGGGGATTTGGAATTATGTGTGCATTAGTAAGAGTTGCAAATAAAACATACTTCATTGGGGGATTTGGAATTATGTGTGCATTAGTAAGAGTTGCAAATAAAACATACTTCATTGGGGGATTTGGAATTATGTGTGCATTAGTAAGAGTTGCAAATAAAACATACTTCATTGGGGGATTTGGAATTATGTGTGCATTAGTAAGAGTTGCAAATAAAACATACTTCATTGGGGGATTTGGAATTATGTGTGCATTAGTAAGAGTTGCAAATAAAACATACTTCATTGGGGGATTTGGAATTATGTGTGCATTAGTAAGAGTTGCAAATAAAACATACTTCATTGGGGGATTTGGAATTATGTGTGCATTAGTAAGAGATGCAAATAAAACATACTTCATTGGGGGATTTGGAATTATGTGTGCATTAGTAAGAGTTGCAAATAAAACATACTTCATTGGGGGATTTGGAATTATGTGTGCATTAGTAAGAGTTGCAAATAAAACATACTTCATTGGGGGATTTGGAATTATGTGTGCATTAGTAAGAGATGCAAATAAAACATACTTCATTGGGGGATTTGGAATTATGTGTGCATTAGTAAGAGTTGCAAATAAAACATACTTCATTGGGGGATTTGGAATTATGTGTGCATTAGTAAGAGATGCAAATAAAACATACTTCATTGGGGGATTTGGAATTATGTGTGCATTAGTAAGAGATGCAAATAAAACATACTTCATTGGGGGATTTGGAATTATGTGTGCATTAGTAAGAGATGCAAATAAAACATACTTCATTGGGGGATTTGGAATTATGTGTGCATTAGTAAGAGATGCAAATAAAACATAGGTCATTGGGGGATTTGGAATTATGTGTGCATTAGTAAGAGATGCAAATAAAACATACTTCATTGGGGGATTTGGAATTATGTGTGCATTAGTAAGAGATGCAAATAAAACATACTTCATTGGGGGATTTGGAATTATGTGTGCATTAGTAAGAGATGCAAATAAAACATACTTCATTGGGGGATTTGGAATTATGTGTGCATTAGTAAGAGATGCAAATAAAACATACTTCATTGGGGGATTTGGAATTATGTGTGCATTAGTAAGAGATGCAAATAAAACATACTTCATTGGGGGATTTGGAATTATGTGTGCATTAGTAAGAGTTGCAAATAAAACATAGGTCATTGGGGGATTTGGAATTATGTGTGCATTAGTAAGAGATGCAAATAAAACATAGGTCATTGGGGGATTTGGAATTATGTGTGCATTAGTAAGAGATGCAAATAAAACATACTTCATTGGGGGATTTGGAATTATGTGTGCATTAGTAAGAGTTGCAAATAAAACATAGGTCATTGGGGGATTTGGAATTATGTGTGCATTAGTAAGAGTTGCAAATAAAACATACTTCATTGGGGGATTTGGAATTATGTGTGCATTAGTAAGAGATGCAAATAAAACATACTTCATTGGGGGATTTGGAATTATGTGTGCATTAGTAAGAGATGCAAATAAAACATAGGTCATTGGGGGATTTGGAATTATGTGTGCATTAGTAAGAGTTGCAAATAAAACATACTTCATTGGGGGATTTGGAATTATGTGTGCATTAGTAAGAGTTGCAAATAAAACATACTTCATTGGGGGATTTGGAATTATGTGTGCATTAGTAAGAGATGCAAATAAAACATAGGTCATTGGGGGATTTGGAATTATGTGTGCATTAGTAAGAGTTGCAAATAAAACATACTTCATTGGGGGATTTGGAATTATGTGTGCATTAGTAAGAGATGCAAATAAAACATAGGTCATTGGGGGATTTGGAATTATGTGTGCATTAGTAAGAGTTGCAAATAAAACATACTTCATTGGGGGATTTGGAATTATGTGTGCATTAGTAAGAGTTGCAAATAAAACATACTTCATTGGGGGATTTGGAATTATGTGTGCATTAGTAAGAGATGCAAATAAAACATAGGTCATTGGGGGATTTGGAATTATGTGTGCATTAGTAAGAGTTGCAAATAAAACATACTTCATTGGGGGATTTGGAATTATGTGTGCATTAGTAAGAGTTGCAAATAAAACATACTTCATTGGGGGATTTGGAATTATGTGTGCATTAGTAAGAGATGCAAATAAAACATACTTCATTGGGGGATTTGGAATTATGTGTGCATTAGTAAGAGATGCAAATAAAAATACTTCATTGGGGGATTTGGAATTATGTGTGCATTAGTAAGAGATGCAAATAAAACATACTTCATTGGGGGATTTGGAATTATGTGTGCATTAGTAAGAGATGCAAATAAAACATACTTCATTGGGGGATTTGGAATTATGTGTGCATTAGTAAGAGTTGCAAATAAAACATACTTCATTGGGGATTTGGAATTATGTGTGCATTAGTAAGAGTTGCAAATAAAACATACTTCATTGGGGGATTTGGAATTATGTGTGCATTAGTAAGAGTTGCAAATAAAACATACTTCATTGGGGGATTTGGAATTATGTGTGCATTAGTAAGAGTTGCAAATAAAACATACTTCATTGGGGGATTTGGAATTATGTGTGCTTTAGTAAGAGTTGCAAATAAAACATACGTCATTTGGGATTTGGAATTATGTGTGCTTTAGTAAGAGATGCAAATAAAACATACGTCATTTGGGATTTGGAATTATGTGTGCTTTAGTAAGAGTTGAAAATAAAACATATGTCACTAGGGGTTTTGAAATTACGTGTGCTTTAGTAAGAGTTGCAAATAAAACATGTCATTTGGGATTTGGAATTATGTGTGCTTTAGTAAGAGTTGCAAATAAAACATACATCATTTGGGATTTGGAATTACGTATGCTTTAGTAAGAGTTGAAAATAAAACATCATATGGGGATTTAGAATTAAGTATGCTTTAGTAAGAGTTGCAAATAAAACATACATCATTAGGGGATTTGGAATTAAGTGTGCTTTAGTAAGAGTTGAAAATAAAACATACATCATTAGGGGATTTGGAATTAAGTGTGCTTTAGTAAGAGTTGAAAATAAAACATACATCATTTGGGATTTGGAATTACGTATGCTTTAGTAAGAGTTGAAAATAAAACATCATTAGGGGATTTAGAATTAAGTATGCTTTAGTAAGAGTTGCAAATAAAACATACATCATTAGGGGATTTGGAATTAAGTGTGCTTTAGTAAGAGTTGAAAATAAAACATACATCATTAGGGGATTTGGAATTAAGTGTGCTTTAGTAAGAGTTGAAAATAAAACATACATCATTGGGGGATTTGGAATTAAGTGTGCTTTAGTAAGAGTTGAAAATAAAACATACATCATTGGGGGATTTGGAATTAAGTGTGCTTTAGTAAGAGTTGAAAATAAAACATACATCATTGGGGAATTTGGAATTAAGTGTGCTTTAGTAAGAGTTTCAAATAAAACATACATCATTGGGGGATTTGGAATTAAGTGTGCTTTAGTAAGAGTTGAAAATAAAACATACATCATTGGGGGATTTGGAATTAAGTGTGCTTTAGTAAGAGTTGAAAATAAAACATACATCATTGGGGGATTTGGAATTAAGTGTGCTTTAGTAAGAGTTGAAAATAAAACATACATCATTGGGAGATTTGGAATTACGTGTGCTTTAGTAAGAGTTTCAAATAAAACATACGTCATTGGCAATTTGGAATTAAGTGTACTTTAGTAATAATTGGAAATAAAACATATGTCATTGGGAGATTTAGAATGCAGCATGTCTTAGTAGCAAGGAATTATTTAGGGGACTAATTGTTAGTGCGACTAGTAAGCCACCTAATTGTCCACATGCATATTCATTGTCACTAGTTTGAAAGGTGAACAGAATTGTGTCCACCTCAAATGCTGTTAGACTGGTTCTACTAGTTAATAATCAGTTAAAACAAATACACATATTCTTCGTAGGAATACAAAAATGCACTTTTTTTATGCTCTCTTATATAACGAATATAGTCATAAATAGTTGAGAACTTGTAAAACTGCCTAGTTTATATTTAGTGCCAGAGCTGTAAATACAAACATAAATAGTTGAGAACTTGTAAAACTGCCTAGTTTATATTTAGTGCCAGAGCTGTGAATACAAACATAAATAGTTGAGAACTTGTAAAACTGCCTAGTTTATATTTAGTGCCAGATCTGTGAATACAAACATAACTAGTTGGCCACTTGTAAAACTGCCTAGTTTATATTTGGTGCCAGAGCTGTGAATACAAACATAAATAGTTGAGAATTTGTAAAACTGCCTAGTTTATATTTAGTGCCAGAGCTGTGAATACAAACATAAATAGTTGAGAACTTGTAAAACTGCCTTTTATATATTTAGTGCCAGAGCTGTGAATACAAACATAAATAGTTGAGAATTTGTAAAACTGCCTAGTTTATATTTAGTGCCAGAGCTATGAATACAAACATAAATATTTGAGAATTTGTAAAACTGCCTAGTTTATATTTAGTGCCAGAGCTGTGAATACAATCATAACTAGTTGGCCACTTGTAAAATTGTCTTGTTTATACTTAACACCAGAGATGACTCCAGCCCCAGATGGAGGGGAGATATCCTATGGTAATCAGAGTGCATCATTCATGACCTGCACTTTATTAACAAAGCTTGTCTTAGGTGTCACTTCTAATGGAAAAATTGCAATTTGAAAAGAGAATATAATTTTTGCAAATTTAATTGGAATGAAGCTATAGTTTGCATCTACATTTGTTGTTGTTGTAACACCACACTTAATGGCAGGCATCTTTAAATAATGTTCTATTATATTAAATGCCCCAAAACTTACTGCCAGAAAAATGGAACAAATTCATGAACTGACTCATGAGTAAGGACCATCTCTGGAAAATCCATCAGCCTCTCACATATTAGGAATCAGTGATGGAGTTTATCTGGAGATCCTAACAAAGTCTGAATATGCTCATATTGGTGCATAGTTCATTCTCAGATTCTTGACATTCAACCAAAAACAGAGACATCGTGACGTGTGTCTTAAGTTGTGTGAGATGACTAATGACGACAGCATTTTCATTTCTAGAATCGTCATGGACAATGGAAGTTGTATTTATAGCTATGAGTATTTGGGAGTCAAAACAAGTCTTTGTAGTTGAAGAGCTCATAGTCACCAAGACCAAAGCATGTGCAGAAGGTCCAGGGTTAAAAATAATTGCATGCTTATCACTTTTCTTATACCAAGGGCATTGTTCATGCATAACTAGTTTCTACTGACATCACTGTGAATTCTGAATTTTCTTCCTGCATTTTGAGGCACACATGAAAGATTTTACAGAGAAAACGAATACTTTTGTAACTTGTTTCTTTTTTTAAGTTTTTTATTTTATCCTTTTTTAAAATCTATCTGTTCACTCTGTTTTATACTTAAGTACTGCATCTAAAAATATGACATTTAAACAAATTATATTTTCATGTTTATAGAATCGAATTATTTTTTTTAATTACATGGCTATAGAACCAAATATCTTGATAAGCACAATGACCAAAGTTGTAAATTATTGACAATAATTTAATGTTGTACTGCTAGAAATGTGATAAAGCTTGGCTATAAACTTATTTCTGTTTGTAGAGGATTATCGTGTGTCAAAGATTATGAATAAATAGGGTTGCCCTATGTGGTTAATTAAATGTGGTGGCTTATAATTTGTTTGTGTTACTTGCACTGGGCATGTTTACAAATAGATGTCAACTAATCACACATATTGCAAAAATGTACATCAAAGTATTATATCTGTAAGTTTGATTGAATATCAGCGAATCATAGGAGGCACAGGTATGTATTACAGCACTCAGAAAAAATGACAAATAAACAACAAGAACAAAAAAACAAAGAACAATATATGGTCTGAAGCAGGTTCGAACCCATATTCCCTGGCACTGTGCCTTGCCACGAGAAATTTTAATTTATTATTATTTGTCTCCTAATTTAATATCAACTGTGGCCTCAGCTCACATAAAACACGACACAGTGACACAGAAACACGAGATTTGAGAGCATCTAAACAAGCATATCCTATTGGACTGTAGCACTCTCAACACCCTAAGAAAACATATATAGCCCACATAAACAAACCTGCATGAATAACCATGGGGAACCAGTGAAGATCTTAAATGCACTGTTCCATTAGTCTATCTATCTATCTTTAGTTCACCTGAAGTATTGTCTAGATCTGCAATGGCATTTTCTGTATAAATTTGGCTGTCTTTTGTAATTCTTGCAGTGGCCCATACAGTTTTGTATGTATTGTTGCATGTATGAGCCAATGGATTTTCCTCAGTCTACTACATTCAGTGCAGTCTTAAATTATGTGTTCAGCAGTCTGGGGCGCCTGTCTATATGTACATGTAGTTGAGGTGCCGAACTTAAATTTTGTATACATATGACTGTGGAGTCGTGTCCTGTTCTGAGGCGTATAATGATAACTTGTTCACATCTATTCATATTATGAAAGGCATCCTGATTTGGGGCTTGTGGTCCTCTGATTGATTTGATTATCTGTTTCTTATGATGGTATGTAACTGCATCTGGTTGTCTGCCTTCCCATTTCCTGGTATCTCCACTATGTAGAAAGGCATCCTGATTTGAAGTGTGGAACACTGAGAGCTGCTGCAGAGTTCAGTCACTGATGTATGTGTAATTTTTTGGGTCTGCAGATGTGGTAATTTTCTGGATTGTAGCATCTAGAGTACTGATCTTGCATCTGTCAAAAACACTGCAGGCTGTGGGCTAAGATTACTGTTCAGCAGTTTTTCTATTGCCAACTTTATTGCTTGGATTTCAGCATCGTAATTGTGACAATATTTCCTGGTTGCTATTTTATTCATATCCCTAGTGTTATTTGGGCGCTCTATGTATGCACCTGCTCCCCCATTCTTTACTGCATTCTGTGCTGATCCATCTGTGTACACACAAATCCATAGTTCTTGTGGGTATTCTTCATCCAAGAAACTGAGAGTTATTGTTTTACGCTGTAGACTATTCTGTTCCTCTTTGTCAAGTATTCCTTTCACTTCTGTCAGTATTTGTATTGACAATCCTGATTCTTCTGTTCCATTAGTGACCCACACTGGTCTAACTATCTATTTGTATAACAAAAGCTGACTGCTGAAGAAGAAAATAATGAGACTAGACTGGAAACTTGAAGTGATCTGTTAACACAACTGCACTCTAATTGTTGTTTAACAGTCATTGAGACCAACATTTTACCAGCTTATATCGTGTGTTACCGGGGCTTCATTATGAGGGAAGTAAAGAATAGTGACACTGTGACCTTCCAGGCATGTTGTAAGAGGCGACTAAGGAGGTTGATCGATGGCTTGACAAGCTGTCATTGTAAAAAGTGTTGTTATGGAAACAGAGCCATAGATTTTAGAAGCAGTGATCTCCGGAATATGTGCCACTTTGGCATGCAAGGTTTCTGTTTTTGCGATTGTGGTTCTGCCCTATGTGCTGTCTTCGGCTCGAAAGGACAATAGATAGATATATAAGATGCCTGCTACAGTTGTTATCAGAATTCTCTTTTGTAAATGATATTGGACAATAGCAGAAGTTTCTTTCTCTTTAAAATTATCCAACCATCCACCCACTACAACATTATCTGATTCTTAGACATGTCTGTGATTTATGGGGAGCTTAGTAATGAAGGCTGAATGTTCTGTGCAGTCACAGCGTAGTGTACAGGTTACAGTTTTTACTTCAACCGTGACAAAAAAAAAGCCTCAAAACCATTCAGAATTGATTTAGTTTAGTTGGCAGGTCATCCTCATTGCACATCGGACAAGTCTGTAAGTGCTCAGATCTCTTCTAAAGTATATAGACCAGCTTTACCGCAGCACTGCAATTATTTGCCTATTGTCTATATGCCTCAATGTGTAATATGTAGCTACAAATGACACCAGTGTTGTGTTGATTGATAAGTCTTCTTTGGATTGATCTCACATGCAGAAAGGGTTGGGGGGGGGGGGTGGCTAGATGGTCTAGAGCTAAGATATCAGCCTGTGGATAAGAAGGTCTTAGATCAGGCTATGGGAATATTTCTCTTCATATCAGTGATTACTTTGTAGCTTTACCCTCCTGGATCTCTGGGTAGTGATGTTTGATGTCCGACCCTCCTGGATAATGGCAGGAAGTCCCATGTTCATCCTCTGCTAAAAAAAACTCTTGGCATTTAAAAGTTGAAAAGAGTAAGTCAGAATAGCTGCTGTCTGGGCAAAATGTTTCTTTTTTTTTTTCTTTCTCATCCTTTCGAGCCGTTGCCGGCCCATAGGGCGTAGACCAAGATACACTTTCTCATATCTGAATTTTTGTTCTAGCAGTTTTCTTTTAAAGATATTTTATCAAATCTCGCCATTTGTATCAGGTCTACGTTTCATTAACAACATCGTTTTTACGATAGTGGCTTGTTAAACCTCTGATCAACGGTTATATACCAAGCCGGAGAAAAATAATTCCTCCATTTTGGAAACAGCCGGAAACAAAATGTTTAGCAAAATAAAAATCTACCCAAGCAGACATTGGATGTCTCGAACCTAAATGATGCAGATATTGCAGCTTGTCATAAGCGCAACATAATTGTCCACCTCTTGCATAATGTATTTGGGAGGCAATAAAGCCAAAAGGATAATAAATGCATGCTGTAGAATTAAAATAATAAAGATGTCTTTTTTTTCAGTTAATTAAATGTGTAATGGGTTATGTTAGAATCATCATCACTGAACTTCAGACACATCCGTAGGTTCTCAGATCTTCTTGAGGAGCCTCCAAAGGGTCTCCTGACCCATTGCACTGCCTGGAAACAATCAGTTGTACAGCTGTCAGATATCACTGCATGAAAGCTAATTTAATTAATATAGTAGCATTATTGAATAATTTATTCTGGTGCATGGTGTCAGATTTAACAGGCTGTGGAAAACATTAGAGCTGGTTCATGTCATTTTTTATGAGTATAAATAATTAATCCAAAATTTATATTACAATTTTCTTGTCTTTTCTCTTTTCTGCTGCTTTTCTATGACAGTATCCAGTAAGTAATGTTTTCATTTCCCTCATTGACTGTCATTTATACATGATTTCATTGTGTGCTTTGATGTCCATTGATATGATGCAGAACAAGACGTGCACATATCACATATTTGGTTACAGTTTGCTTGGTCATAACTTTAGTGCTGTTTACTGTAAGAAACTGAACATTATCATCTGAAGTTAAAAGAAAAAAGACACACAAGAGGCAAGACCCCTATGTCCATAAATATGTTATGATTACTTTGGTTCCGGACATATCATTCCTACATTGGCAGGACTCACTATGAGAGTAGTTGCTCGGCAAAATGGCATCAGACAGTTGCTATAGAACATGGAATCATCAACCTGCTCTCATTCGGTTGCAAAGACATAAAAGGCCAAAGTGTTAAAGTCATTGTGCATGAGCAGATAGATTTTTAAAATTAAAGCTTTGAATTGGTAAAAATACTTTCCCTCATCATCTTTGATCAGAATTGACAAAAATTGATTTAGAAAAGGTTATTATGAGTTATTGAAGTTTGTTTCTGTATTGTATGGATATACATGGATATATATCATTTGTGCCATTACATGAGTGATCATGAATTTATAATCTGTTCATTTTACCATCAAATTTCTTTCTGTTATGGTTTTCAACAATAGTGACAACTATTTATTTATATATATGTGTGTGTGCATGTGTGTGTGCAAATGTGTGTGGGGGAGAGAGAGAGAGAGAGAGAGAGAGAGAGAGTTGACTATTATGATTGCACGGTGCCTCCAGTAGACCACTATATATATCTTGGTAATAATATAGATCAAGAAAGTGTAACAAAGAAAGCGATCAGAAGCAGGATAGCAAAAGCAGCAACAAATTTTATAAACCTGGACAATATACAGAAATAAAAAATACTATACATGAAAACCAAACTTAGAATATTCAACTCAAACGTATTATTAATACTTACCTATGCATGTGAAAGCTGGAAAACATCAAAAGAGATTGAAAAAAAAACTAAATGCTTTAGAAAACAAATGCCTAAGAAAAAATACTCTGTACTACAATGAAATGAATTCAAGACTAATATTGAAATAAGAGAAATGGCCATGCAACCAAAGATCTCATCTACAATTAGGAAAGAAGATGGACATATGTTGGACATGTACTGAGAAGACACAACAAGAGAATTCCAAAACAGTTTCTTCTATGGGAAACATCAGAATACAGAAAAAAAGAGGAAGACCTAAAGAGACACTAAAAAGAACACTTATAAGAGAAGCGCTACAACTACCTTGGACATACTATAACCAGTGATGGAAAATGTACAACTGAAATAAACAAAAGAATAGGTATGCAAAAAGTAATTTTAATGCCATGAAAAATATGTTAACAAATATATATCAAAACAAATAACATCAAGGCTAAAACTATGAATAGCAAAATGTTACATCTTCTCAACATTCCTGTATGATGCAGAAACATGGACATTAGATGAGAAAACAGAACAGAAAATTGAAACCTTTGAAATGTGGATTTGTAGAAGAATCGGTAGAATTGGATGGAAAGAAAAGAAAACAAACAATGAAGCCAAATCAAACAGTTCAAATAACTAAAAATGAAAAGAGAATTACTAAATACAATTCAAATAAGACAAAAGAGATTTTTGGGGCTTGTTAAAAGACACAACAGCTTACTAAAAGTAATATTGGAAGGTAAAATACAAGGTAAAAAAAGCAGAGGCAGACCAAGACTAACATGGATGGACAAGTAACATCAAAAGATGGACAAGCCAATCTATGACAACCTGTACCATCGGAGCAAGAGACAGAGCAGAATGTTTTTCCATGGCAGCCAACCTTCGATATGGAGATGGCACTCAATGATAATGATGATAAGAGAAGCAAAATTGGCAGGCATAGACTCATTAGATAAGATCAAACATCTTGCCCTGAATAGAAATGGGTGGCGACTACAAACCCTATGTGACATCTGATGGCGTGGGCAGGATCAAGAATCAAGTGTCTGCAGTGTCTAAAGTAAGAATAAACACTTGATAGAAGTGATGTCACATTTACAAGTCAGTTGAAACAGATTATTGAAGCATGGCATGAGCAAAGGAATATTTTTGAACAATATTGTAATAAACTATAGTTTAGGGGAAACAACTTTCTCAATGATAAACAGGCAATGAACTGATTGCACTATAACTGTCATGTTGAATGAGGAAGTGATATGGGATTCCCTGTACAGCTAACTATTGATGCAATTCATGAACCCCTGGATTCTCTTCATGGTCTAGAAAAAATTAATCAACTTGCAACTGCATACTGCCATTATCTTATTATAAGTTTATACATATATATGAATTGTTTTCTTAGTTAAAACTTGTCAAACTATCAATCATTCCTGGGCTACATGGAAGCAATGAAAGTTTGCTTTGATGTTACGATGACTTTATTATGATGACTTTACTATGATGTTGTGATGACTTTACTTTGATGTTGTGATGAGTTTACTTTAATGTTGTGATGACTTTACTATGATGTTGTGATGACTTTACTATGATGTTATGTTGACTTTATTATGATGTTATGATGACTTTACTTTGATGTTACGATGACTTTACTATGATATTGTGATGACTTTACTATGATGTTGTGAAGTCTTTACTATGATGTTGTGATGACTTTACTATGATGTTATGTTGACTTTATTATGATGTTATGACTTTACTGTGATGTTGTGATGACTTTACTATGATGTTGTGATGACTTTACTATGATGTTGTGATGACTTTACTATGATGTTGTGATGACTTTACTATTATGTTGTGATGACATTAATATGATGTTGTGATGACTTTACTATGATGTTGTGATGACTTTACTATGATGTTACTATGACTTTACTATGATGTTGTGATGACTTTACTATAATGTTACTATGACCTTATTATGATGTTGTGATGACTTTAATATGATGTTACTTACTATGACATTACTATAATGTTGTGATGTCTTTACTATAATGTTACTATGACTTTACTATGGTGATGTGATGACTTTAATATGATGTTGTGATGACTTTACTATGATGTTGTGATGACTTTACTATGATGTTACTATAACTTTACTATGATGTGTGATGACTTTACTATGATGTTGTGATGACTTTAATATGATGTTGTGATGACTTTACTATGATGTTACTATGACTTTACTATAATGTTGTGATGACTTTACTATGATGTTACTATGTCTTTACTATGATGTTGCGATGACTTTACTATGATGTTACTATGACTTTACTATGATGTTGTGATGACTTTACTATGATGTTACTATGACTTTACTATGATGCTGCGATGACTTTACTATGATGTTACTATGACTTTACTATGATGTTACTATGACTTTACTATGATGTTACTATGACTTTACTATGATGTTGCGATGACTTTACTATGATGTTACTATGACTTTACTATGATGTTACTATGACTTTACTATGATGTTGCGATGACTTTACTATGATGTTACTACTATGACTTTACTATGATGTTACTATGACTTTACTATGATGTTACTATGACTTTACTATGATGTTACTATGACTTTACTATGATGTTACTATGACTTTACTATGATGTTGCGATGACTTTACTATGATGTTACTATGACTTTACTATGATGTTGACTTTACTATGATGTTACTATGACTTTACTATGATGTTACTATGACTTTACTATGATGTTGCGATGACTTTACTATGATGTTACTATGACTTTACTATGATGTTACTATGACTTTACTATGATGTTACTATGACTTTACTATGATGTTACTATGACTTTACTATGATGTTACTATGACTTTACTATGATGTTACTATGACTTTACTATGATGTTGCGATGACTTTACTATGATGTTACTATGACTTTACTATGATGTTACTATGACTTTACTATGATGTTACTATGACTTTACTATGATGTTACTATGACTTTAAGGAAAAATTAAAAAATAGAAAAAAATGGTATGTTAGAAGCTTTACGTGATTAGTGGATGACACAGATTAAACAACATTTTGGCCCAATAGGCCTTCAGCAGGAACATAGAAAAAACACACACACACGGATATGTAAGTAAAACTAATAAATAAACATCCAAAACAAAAATAATCGAAATATGTTAAAGAAAATAAAAATGTAAAAATGTCTTCCCTGTGCGTCAGGCCGAGGTCAAAATGAAAAGGAAATGGTAACCTGAGTGTGGTTGTCGTGAATGTGCAGAAATGTGCGCAAATTTACTATGACTTTACTATGATGTTGTGATGACTTTACTATGATGTTACTATGACTTTACTATGATGTTACTATGAATTTAAATATCTGGGAACATTGTTAACCTCAGATGATAGACATACAACAGAGGTGAGATGCAGAATGATTCAGGCAAAAGCAGTTTAAAAAAAAAAATTAGGAAGATACTGTGCAATCCATATTTGACAATAGAAACAGGAAAACAAATTCTTAAATGTTATGTAGAGCCAGGCTTAACATATGAATGTGAATCATTGACAATAGGACAACAGACAAGAAAATCACTGGAGGCTGTAGAAATGTAGTTTTACAAAAGACTAATGAGAATACCATGGACAGCTAAGAAGTAATGAAAATGTTTTGAAAGAGGCTAAAGCAAAAAAGAGAGCTAATTTCCAATATTAGGAAGAAACAATCATCTTTTTTTAACCCTGTAATGAGAGGGGAACAGCTGGAATATATTGTAATGACTTGAAAAAATCGAGGGATGAAGAGATAGAGGGAAGCAAAAAGAAAAGCTACCAGACAGCTTAAGAGAATGGCTTGGCAGAAGGTCAACAACAGAAATGATAAATAACTGTCGAGATTGAAAGTTATGGAGAGACATGATCACCTACGACAGCAGGCGTGGTACTTGATGATGATAACTATGACTTCACTATGATGTTACTTTGAAATTGTGGGACCAGAGCTGAAGAATAGCATTTTTCTAAAATCAGAACCAATTATGTTAATGATAATTCTATATTTGGCATCAGATAGGCAGAAATCAGCAGACCTTGTTAGTTGCTTTGTTGTTGTTAGTTATAGTTGATAATACACACAGTTTTATTGATTGATTCTCCCTCTCCATTCTATAATATGCTTTCACAATCAATTTTTCAATGTTTGAACTTTAACCTCATGACCCTTTTGTAGGTTCAGAAGAAGACCAGGAAGCCACTGAGATGCTGGTGGGTAATGCACAAAACCTGATGCAGGCTGTGAAGGAGACAGTCAGAACGGCTGAGGCAGCATCCATCAGAATCCGGGTTGATTCTGGCTACACAATCCGCTGGGCTCGTAAGCGTCCCTGGTATACATAAATTGGACAGGGCTTCCTTGTTAAGCATCGATGCAAAGAATGCCATTTAATTCAGTTAAATTAATGCCTTATTGCACCAATAGAAGCTTCAAAGGTATTATTAAATATTTGTTGTACATCAGTGATATGTTAACTGATATTTGTTAACAAATATTTGTCACCCTTTTATTATTTTTAATGACATTTAAGTTATCAAGTCAACTTATATCAACATTTCACCATTTTTGGCCATATTTTGAGAAGTTGGGGACTTGAATATTTTGTGACAACTGGAAATATTAAGTGGTAAAGAGATAGAGGAAACAGAGCTAAAAGATTCTAGACAGCTTCAGAGAACGGGATGTGTTAGAAGTCAGTCACAGAATTGATACACAGTTGTAGAGCTAGGGGGTTGTTGAGCTAGGAGGTTGTAGAGCTGGGAGGTTGTTGAGCTAGGAGGTTGATGAGCTAGGAGGTTGTTGAGCTAGGGGGTTGTAGTTCTAGGAGGTTGTTGAGCTAGGGGGTTGTTGAGCTAGGAGGTTGTTGAGCTAGGGGGTTGTTGAGCTAAGAGGTTGTAGTTCTAGGAGGTTGTAGAGCTGGGAGGTTGTAGTTCTAGGAGGTTGTAGAGCTGGGAGGTTGTAGAGCTAAGGGGTTGTTGAGCTGGGAGGTTGTTGAGCTGGGAGGTTGTAGAGCTAAGGGGTTGTAGAGCTAGGAGGTTGTAGAGCTGGGAGGTTGTTGAGCTGGGAGGTTGTAGAGCTAGGAGGTTGTAGAGCTGGGAGGTTGTACAGCTAGGGGGTTGTAGAGCTGGGGGGTTGCTGAGCTGGGAGGTTGCAGGGCTGGGAGGTTGCAGGGCTGTGAGGTTGCAGGGTTTGGAGGTTGTTATAGGGATAAGAAGTTGTAGAGAGATGTGATCACAATTACCATCAGACACTGAGATGATGATGATATAAGAACTCATTTAAACACAAGTCACTCTATCATTTATGTAATTTTTATAACTTAAATTTCTCTTAACACTGAAATGCAAATGTTAATATGTCTTTATTCTTTCATGTACTTTCTGAATTCAAATTTATATAACAATAAAATAGTGCATATCATAATGTCATCCTGTATCTTAATCATTCCCATCCCTAACTTCTTTTTTTAATGGCAAACCGTTGGACTGGACCAAAAAAATGTTTTACAAATAAAAAAAATAAGCTTTACCTGAAACAAAAATAACTTTACATGTCAGTACTCTGCCTTTTCTGGATCTATTTAATGTGTCTGATTGGCATTTTTTGTTATTTTGTCTTCTTCTCAACGTCTGACTATGTTTTCTAGGATCACAAAAAACTGAACAAATTTCTGTAGTTAAGATTACATTTTTATTGATTATACACATCCATAGATAGCAGTCTTGGTATCTACAGTCTGTTTTTCTAATTTAGAGATTGATTTTATTTTTGTAATTTTACTGGCTTGTGCACAGAACTATATTTGCAATTCTGCATATATTTTATTTACTTAAAATTTATTTGTAGATTTATTTGAATAATAAATGTGTAGAAACCCCAAAAAGTAGTCCATTTTCCATTACAAATTGCCTTACTTACAAGGGGGTTTCGGTAGCCTAGTTGGGAAAACCACCTGACTGGGCTACTGACGTTTGGACAACCCATGTACGATTACTGCTGGAAGCAGTGCGAATTGTGCTTGTGGTTTGAAAAAAAAAATACCCCAGCACTAGACCCAGCCACTGGCAGAAATAGGTACCAGGGTAGTAGTACTCTGGGAAGGTGAGGAATGCCACCTCGCATTGTGAGTTTCGATGCTTGAAGCAACATTGTCCAGAAGTCTCCGAACACTTCTGGATAGGTGGCCAAGCACATATTGGTGAAAACTTGCATGCTAAGACGCAGATTCAAGTCTCGTACTTTATACTTTTATCTTTACCTTGCTTACAAATCCATTGTTTAGAAAAACCCTTACAAATCAAAGGCAACCCGTATATGTTGGAAGGTTTATATTCTATCCTTTATCAAATTTGTTGAACTAAACATTTCATGACAATAAAATGAGCAAATATCAAAATGCTGAAATTCATTCCATTTTCAATCTAATTTGTTGAGTTCAGCTTTTTATAACAATAAAGCCAGTATTTACATGACAATTAACTATCATTCCATCATTGACAAAAGTTTCCAAATTTATTTTACATGTAAATGAGGCAGAGTCATCTGAACAGAATAATCAAAACAAGACTTATTGTATTTGTGTGTATGTGTTTTATCTGATTGTTGTCTATGGTGTAGCTTTCCTGTCCAACATTGGCAGGGTTTTCACTCTATCATCATCATGTATCTACCTTTAGAAGAAGAAGGGAACATTATTTTATTGCATTGAAATGCTGATCTGTTGTTTTGCATGCTATGGACGGAGTCTACATATATGTCTTTAATTATACAGTTAAAAAATATATGACAAAATTAATTTTGTATGTTGTTATGTCATCTTGTTGATATGTTTTTCTAATTTCAATTATAATTAGCTTCATATTTAATAGATATTTTTTAGTAATAGAAAATTGTAGGTTATTTGTAGAAATAGATAATTGAACTATTGAATGAGTTGTCAAATGTCAGCTAAATTATATTTAAATGTTGAGTAAAAATTAGAATAATAATACAATTTACAGATTACAAAATTGAGAAATTGTCAGCATCAATAAACTTGAAATGTTCCAAGTAATATAACAACAATATCACCCCCCCTCCCCCCACCCCCCAAGTTATTATTCTATATGATATGGAATTGGTATATCTAATAATGAAAGTTGACATCATCAACAGCATTTAAAATATCAGAATTATAATTGCAAATCATTGGTCACTTTGTTTATTTTAAACCATACTTCACTGTCATTAGCTCAATTTCATTCCCTCATTTTAAAAAATCCATTTTTCGGGGTAAAATATATTTGCATTTTGTGTTGGATGAAAAGCACTTTTTGGTTTTGATCAATAGACTAATAATTGTGATGATTTACTTGTAAATGCTGTGTGAAGAGTTATTGATATGCTCTGTGGAACATGGAAGCCCATTGGTCAACATACCTTGCACGGAGTGGTGTGTTCACATGCCCAGTTCAGTGAACTTGACATAAATATGTCAGTATTTATAGATATAGATACCATTGTTTATTTTAGAGCAGTGATCTCTGCAATATATGCCATTTTGGCACTTAAGGTTTCTGTTTTTGAGATTGTGGTTCTGCCCTATGTGCTGTCTTCGGCTCAAAAGGACAATAGATAGATAGATTTAATAAGTGTGTACTTGTCTATTCATCTTGCCAAGTGTTCTGCTTACTACTTCCATATACTCTACAGCAGCTTAGCAATTAGTACATACACAACATAATGATTTGCATTTGTATTCATCTTTTTATAGTTGCATTTCTGGATGTGAATCTATGATCTTATCATCACTTTGACTAGGATTCTTGGAGACCTACTGAATCCATTTTCCTCAGGCTAGAAGCCTTTAAAAACAGGAGTCTTCACAGAATTATGGATATCTTTTAGCCCGACATTCAGCAAAGATCTAGACAAGGAAATGTGAACTAAAGACATCACTACAGAGATCCTAAACAGAAAGAAGCACTTGATAGACCTTGTTCTCAGAATGCTTCTGACCGCTATACCAAGAGTATCTCTTTAGTAGTAGCCTCCGTCAGTCATAGTTGACTATGGATTTTTCAGCGCCCCTAGAAATTTGATTTTTTTCTTTTCTTTTCTTTCGTCGTGTATTCTCTTTCTCTATAAATCTGTCTGCTTCTTGTTTGAGGTGAACCTTTAGAGTGTGTTTCCAGAGATTGCAGTCTGCAGTTATGTCTTCCCATGCTGCAGGGTTTATGTTCAGAGTCTTCATGTCACGTTTACACACATCTACAAATCGAAGTTTTTGGCGCCCCATAGTTCTTTTACCATCTACCAGTTGTCCATAGAGTATATCAATTGATGGTATCCTGTTGACACCAAGATGACGACTCTGGAGTGTCCTCTCCAGGACACAAGCTTGGTCAGAAAAAGAAAGAGACAAGTTGTTGCCCATGCAACATATAAGTAAAGTATCTCTTTACTGGATTCCAAATGAATGGCAAGAGAACAAGACCAAAAGAGACAGTGTAGAAAGGTTGATAAAGAACTGTAGGAAATCTGCTTCACATAAGGTAGAGTGGAAAAACTGTCTCAATAGTGAAGCTCTTTACTGATGGTCTTTGATGTCAGAGGACATCAAGATGAATAAGTTAACTAGAATTTGCTCAGAATGGCATAAATTATTTTGATTTCTTGATTATCTTTATACCTTGATCTCTGATGTAATATTCCATTTATGTGATTTATACTTTGGTTAGAAACTTGTTTTTTTAAAATACTTTTCTGACTTGACATGTCTTTATGTGATTGAATAATGTTATGGAAACTATTGCGCCTTATTGGGTTTTATTCTTTTAACATTTTCACACACAATCTTCATTCAACATTAAATAAGGTAAAAAGAACACAGGATCATAGAGGAATAGATAGCCATTTAGTGAAATGTAAACAAAAATATATCTTACATGAATTTAATAAATAAGTCACGGTAAGTTCCCCTTAGGAAGAAACACTTCCACATGTCACTTATGACAAAGGTGCTAATTGTCTTCTTCATCATCTGTTCAGTACATTGGTTCATATTAATGTCAAAAGATTTGGTCATAGATGAATAAATCAAAGTCCTTGACTTATATGGGAACTGTTTATTGTTGTAAGAGAGGATATGACAGCACTTTAGGCACACACATAGGTGTTTAGCCACCTTCAACTGGTGACAAAGTGTATGCCCACTGATGTTTCCAGTAACTCTCTGGCTTTGTAAAACTAATGTTTACAGATGGTCATTCACACCTAATCAATGCAGCTTTCTGTTGAAGTTCATGTAGTCTCAAAACTGCATCCTTATTGACAGCTGTGCTGATTTGTAACATAAAGTAGTTATGGGCCTTCAAATTGTTGCCCTTGTATGTGTGTCTATCATGCCTATCTCAGGCTGAGCCTTGGGCACCCTTTCATGACCACTAGTCCCCACATGACCTGGATAACTTATCCATATAAGTATTTACAGTGTGTATAGGAAGTTTCACATTGTTAGGATGGAGTGAATGGTTTAGTAATAGAGAGCCCAGTAGCATTTTGGTTAGTGCGTTCACCTCCTGGCCTGAAAGTTTGGAGTTCAAATTCCAGTTGAGGCAAACATTTTTTCTAACCTAAAGAACTCTTGGGGCCAGCAAGCTCCTATAATGGGATACCAGAGATACTCTTTTGGAAGGAAAGGCAGCAAAGAAGGGAACTGGTCACCACATCACTGTGCCTTAGTACAATCATGCCATTAAGACTTCATTAACAAACATCAGTTGCTATGGGACTACATTTACCTTTGAATAAACACTTGCATCATTTTGTTTGGCCTAATCTTTCTGTAGCTAACACTTCATGTTGTTTTTATAAATAACAATCATAATGTTTATATCCTTCATCAAAGTGAAATAGTTAAGTGTCACATTTTCAAACAAAATGTAAATGTATAAACTTTTGTTTTTGCTACTATATTGGTATGGTCAGCACTTTCTGGCACTTCAGGTATAGAATGTGTTTCCCTACAGGTTGAATAACCTAGAATTTAATTAATTAAGTTATACACATTAACTGATAACTGAATTCTAACTAATTAAATTTGTTCAAATGTGGCAGACCAAAGTATAAAAGTCTAGTCACAGACCTATTTTATTTTAAATGTGTCTTGCTTATATACAAAGATGATTCTGAAATATATTTGTACATTTGAACACATGTATTTTTTACATTTTACCTTTGAATACTCTAAAATAATCATTTGGAAGCTTAATGTTGTCTTTGAAATGCTTAAAACTTTACTTTTGAATATTTAAAACTGTCATTTCAAAGTTGGAACGTTTTCATTTTTATACTTTTTAAACTGAAATTTGAATGTTTAAATTGTTCTATGGATATTTACGAACTGTCCTTTGAATAGTTAAAACTGTCATTTGAATACTTGCTACTTTCCCATGAATATATACAATTACTTTTTTGAATACTTACAGCTATCCTTCTTGTATACTTACAAAGACACCTTTAATACTTACAGCTGTCCCTGTTGTATACTTACAAAGGCACCTTTAATACTTACAGCTGTCCCTGTTGTATACTTACAAAGGCACCTTTAATACTTACAGCTGTCCTTCTTGTATACTTACAAAGGCACCTTTAATACTTACAGCTGTCCCTATTGTATACTTACAAAGGCACCTTTAATACTTACAGCTGTCCTTCTTGTATACTTACAAAGGCACCTTTAATACTTACAGCTGTCCCTATTGTATACTTACAAAGGCACCTTTAATACTTACAGCTATCCTTCTTGTATACTTACAAAGGCACCTTTAATACTTACAGCTGTCCCTTTTGTATACTTACAAAGGCTCCTTTAATACTTACAGCTGTCCCTATTGTATACTTACAAAGGCACCTTTAATACTTACAGCTGTCCCTATTGTATACTTACAAAGGCTCCTTTAATACTTACAGCTGTCCCTATTGTATACTTACAAAGGCACCTTTAATACTTACATCTGTCCCTATTGTATACTTACAAAGGCTCCTTTAATACTTACAGCTGTCCCTTTTGTATACTTACAAAGGCTCCTTTAATATTTACAGCTGTCCCTGTTGTATATTTACAAAGGCTCCTTTAATACTTACAGCTATCCCTGTTGTATATTTACAAAGGCTCCTTTAATACTTACAGCTGTCCCTTTTGTATACTTACAAAGGCTCCTTTAATATTTACAGCTGTCCCTGTTGTATATTTACAAAGGCTCCTTTAATACTTACAGCTGTCCCTGTTGTATACTTACAAAGACTCCTTTAATACTTACAGCTATCCCTGTTGTATATTTACAAAGGCTCTTTTAATATTTACAGCTTTCCTATGAACACTGTCAACTAACCATTGAATAATGACAACTGTTACTTAAGTACTTTGAACTATCAAACTGAACCCATTTTAAAACCAGAATTTGATGAAAAATATATAGTCTAAGGCTTTTTTTTTCTGTTTTTTGTGTGTCAAATATGTTTGGTAATTTTGTTGAAATAATTTTTGCAGATGTCAACTTTAAAACTTAAAACGCTAAATAGAAAAAGTTAAAATGTGGTTGTTTTTTTTTAGCAGCAGGATGCTAAAGATACTTAGAGATCCAACAAATAGCAGGATGCTAAAGATACTTAGAGATCCAACAAATAGCAGGATGCTAAAGATACTTAGAGATCCAACAAATAGCAGGATGCTAAAGATACTTAGAGATCCAACAAATAGCAGGATGCTAAAGATACTTAGAGATCCAACAAATAGCAGGATGCTAAAGATACTTAGAGATCCAACAAATCTAATGAGAAAATATTAAAAGAGGCAGATGAAGAAAGAAAGATTATAAAACTAATATTCAAAGGCAGTGAGGATGGGGAAAACATGGAATGACCTTATGAGAATGGCAAGAAACAGGACAGTTTGGAAAGTGTTTGTTGAAGACCTATGCTCCACAGGGATTTGAAAGAAAGAGGTAGAAGAAGAAGAAGAAAAGGCAATCCTGATTTGTGTGACAGAGAAGAGACAAGTTGGAATAGTTAGTAAGTTCTTCTTCTACCTTTCAGCTCCCAGTGGAACATAGGTCTTCAACAAACACTTTCCAAGTCGTTCTGTTTCTTGCCATTCTTTTAAGATCATTCCAGGTCTTCCTCATCATCTTCATCTCTGCTTCTATCTGTCTTTTCCAAGAATTCCTTGGTCTTCCTCTTTGTATTTTCCCCTGGGGATTCAAAAAAAGGGCGTGTTGTGTAATACTCTCAGTTGGCTTCCACAGTGTGCGTCATATCCAGCACCATTGTCATCGCTGTATCTCTTTATCCACTGGTATTTGACTGGTACATTTCCATAATTCTATGTTAGTGAATTTGTCCTGCCATTTCCATCCTTTTATTCGGCATAAGCATCAATTAATGAAAGTCTGTATCTTCTTGATTGTCAATTTTGTTGTTCTCCATGTTTCACAGCCATATAATAGGTCTGACTTAACATTCTATTCTATTGACCTTTCGAGCCGTAACCGGCCCATAGGGCGTAGACCAAGATACACCTTCTCCTATATGGATTTTTTGTTCTAGCAGTTTTCTTTTAAAGATATTTTATCAAATCTCGCCATCTGTCTCTGTTCTGTGCAAGCAGTTAATGAAACGTAGACCTGACTTAACATTGGAGTTGAAAATTTTTATTTTTGTATTTATTCTAATTTCTTTGGACTTCCATTTGTTTCCCAGTGCAACAAAAGCACCTCTTGCTTTTGTTATCCTTATTTTGGTATCATTTTTTTGTTCCTCCCTCTTTATCTATATTACTACCCAGATATATGTAAGTTTGTACGTATAGTAGAGGTATTTCTCCTAATTTTATTTGGTTATTGCCAACTGAGAAGAGAGCTAATTTCCAATATTAGAAAGAAACAATCATCATTTTTCGGCCATGTAATGAGAAGAGAACAACTGGAATATATTGTAACAACTGGAAAGATTGAGGGACGAAGAGATAGAGGGAAGCAAAGAGAGAAAATACTAGACAGCTTAAGAGAATGGCTTGGCAGTAGGTCAGCAACAGAAATGATAAAGAACTGTCGAGATCGAAAGTTGTGGAGAGACATGATCACCTACGCCAGTAGGCCCAGTACTTGATGATGATGATGATGATGATGATTGCGAACTGCATTAATTCTCATAATGTTGGTCTTATCTCTATTAATCTTCAGTCCTAGCTGTTGTGATCTCTCATCAAGTATGTTCATTTTATCCTGCATCTGTTGATGGCTGTATGATAGGAGAGCTATGTCATCAGCAAAGTCTAAATCATCAAGTATTTTGGTCAGTGACCACTGGATTCCATTTCTTTTGTTTTGAGTTATTTTCATAATCCAATCTATGGCCAGTAGAAAGAGAAATGGAGACAGAAGGCATCCCTGTCTTACTCCTGTTCTTATTCCTGTTCTTATTTCAAATGCTTCTGTAAGCTGTCCTTTATGCACCACACTACATTTCGTTCCTTCATACATTGTTTTTATCAGGTTAATAAACTTTTGGGGATTCCGTAATGACTCAGCAACTTCCAAATCAAGTTAGTAAGTTACAAGAGGGAAAAATAAAAGTCAGAGAGATAGAGGTAAACAACGATAAAAGATGCTGAACGATTTGACAGTCATCATCATCATCATTATTGAGTGCCATCTCCGCATCGAAGGTTGGCTACCATGGAGTGCCATTCCGCTCTGTTTCTTGCTTTGATGGTGCAGGTTGTCATAGGCTGACTCATCCATCATTTAATGTTAGTCGTCCATGTTAGTCTTGGTCTGCCTCTGCCTCTTAGACATTATGACATTGGAAAAATATCAACAGTGGGACTGTTACCACAGCACACAAAATGAAGGTTATGAGCATGGTATCTAAAGCCTCTTGGCATGAACCATAAATGAATGAATCATGTTTATAAAAACCAATGGGAAGCAGTCACTATCATCCCTGTGCACAGTTGCTTCAGTTTGATAGAAAAGTATATTATAAAATGTATTTTCCCTAACAAATTTGAATCTCTTTAAATTTGCTACATTTGAGCGATACAATAAATGTTTAGTTATTTTGTTATCTTATGTATTAATCTGAAGTGTAATCACTCATTACAGGAGAGATTCTGGGATAGCATGATATTTAATTGATTCTTTACAGACAGTAAGGCTTACCAGTATGGGTTTTTTCTAACTTGCAGTTACATTTTTTTAATTACTAACTCCTGACACATACAGAGCTACTAACTCCTGACACATACAGAGCTACTAACTCCTGACACATACAGAGCTACTAACTCCTGACACATACAGAGCTACTAACTCCTGACACATACAGAGCTACTAACTCCTGACCCATACAGAGCTACTAACTCCTGACACATACAGAGCTACTAACTCCTGACACATACAGAGCTACTAACTCCTGACACATACAGAGCTACTAACTCCTGACACATACAGAGCTACTAACTCCTGACACATACAGAGCTACTAACTCCTGACACATACAGAGCTACTAACTCCTGACACATACAGAGCTACTAACTCCTGACACATACAGAGCTACTAACTCCTGACACATACAGAGCTACTAACTCCTGACACATACAGAGCTACTAACTCCTGACACATACAGAGCTACTAACTCCTGACACATACAGAGCTACTAACTCCTGACACATACAGAGCTACTAACTCCTGACACATACAGAGCTTTGCAGCAGTGGGAAATCTAACCATCAGAAAGGCCTGTCAAGGAAGTGTTTCAACTACACTAGGGATTTTGGGGGGGGACACCTGAGTCATGACTCTCAGGCATTGGCCTCCTGCTGCGTTTTCTAAGTTGATCAACGTATGTCAACATTACTATTGATGAAGTGTGTAGCTGTGCTGGGACTTGACAGTTTATAAGTTCAAGCAGCGTATGGTACCTTCAACACATTTCTGTTGCTGTTATGTTGACATATGTAGAAACATCATACAAAATGTACAGGAATGATACACCAGTTGTACTCTGTGAAGAAGAAGACAAACAGAATTATGTTAAAAAACTATCGTCACAGAATTGTCCCATTACTGGGATCTGCCAGGGGAAGAGGGGGGGGATCTTACAGAACAAACAGTGAAATAGACTATCATCAGTTACCATGGCTTCATGTTTGACCAAAGGTTAGGAAAAATTCCTCTTTTGTCTTGTTGTATAGGGAATGTAGTGTTAGGGCCCCTTATTTTTGCAGTGACTATTGACACATTTATGGGTGATATGGTCAATATCACTGGCCGATTTGTGGGTGGTAAGGTCAGTATCATTGGGTATCATTGGCATATTTACATGTGATATGGTCAGTATCATTGCCATATTTGTGGGTGATATGGTCAGTATCATTGGCATATTTACATGTGATATGGTCAGAATCATTGACATATTTACATGTGATATGGTCAGTATCATTGACATATTTACATGTGATATGGTCAGTATCATTGACATATTTACATGTGATATGGTCAGTATCATTGACATATATACATGTGATATGGTCAGTATCATTGACATATTTACATGTGATATGGTCAGTATCATTGACATATTTACATGTGATATGGTCAGTATCATTGACATATATACATGTGATATGGTCAGTATCATTGACATATTTACATGTGATATGGTCAGTATCATTGACATATTTACATGTGATATGGTCAGTATCACAACCAGTGGCCCTACTTTCCCATTGTAAACCAATGGTACCCTTTTTCACAATGAACCTTGAGGCTGTGTTGGTCTGGACAAAATGTCACTACATTTGGGAATTGATCATGGACTCTCATAATCAGTAGGCAAGCTGACTAACTACTCCACCACCATGGTTGATTGTGGTCAGAAACAATGAAATAGACAATTCCAGAAGTGTGTCAACAAATTAGTAATTTAACAGTTCTCTTCTTTCTTACCCTCATCACAGCTTTATTCTGTTGGCTGGCTCCAATGATTACATCAGATTGCATTTATTTCTCAACTAGTTAGCCATTATTTTAATCAATGCCATATATTATTTCTATCAGTTGTTTGTTTTTTATATTATTGTATGTGGGCTTTTTTCACTAGTGTAGTTATTTGTGTGTGTTAGATTAGTCTGTCTTGTTCTATTTTATCAATAAAGTTAAATCTGTTTTCTAAATGGTCATGTTACTTCATGTATACCTGGTTTTATTGTTTGTCAATACATTCCATATGGGGGGAGCTGAAAGGTCATTGTTTTGTTCTCTCATGTAGAGCTGTCCACTGGGTTCACCTTGTTCCCTGTTTGCCAGCTTTACAGCAGGACCACAATTCTTTGCCTATTCACATGCTAAAGAAATCACCATTTATTAGCACAAGTGGCTGTGTGAGTTGAACCAGTACTGCTATAAAATGGGAGCCGTGACAGTTCAATGGTTAGTGAACTGGACTACATTGGACAAGGGGTAGGGTTCGATCCCAACCGATGGCTTCAGGGTTCACCCAGCCTTAAATGGGTACCGGATTTTTTTCTGGGAAAGTAAAGTAAAGTAAAGTAAAGCGCGGAAATAATACTGACCACATTACCCCAAAAACAATGTGATGAAGATCTGTAAAATTTATGGTCACTAACACCATATATCCGATACGTCACTTGGCGTGACGGAGGCTCTTTACTTTTTTTTATTACTTACTGCTGTAAAATACTGAATGAGAATTAGTGCCCTCGGAAAAGTTGTTGAAACCAAACTCTGCATATAAAGAAGACAGAAGAACAAGACACAGATCATAAAGTGGTTTGGTCTTTCTCATGAGACTAGCGTCATGACCTGCGCTAAACCAGCCAATGATCAGACCTCATTGTTCGATAAGAAAGAAGCTGGATAGATAGAGTATAGAAACTATATGGGGCCAGACAAGGCCCCAAATGCATGGTCACAATATTTAGCAAAAGTTGATCTCTGAAAGAACATGGATAGACAGCATTTCAGGAAATTCTTGGCCTTGAAACTGCAAGCGTGACACATAGACTTGACATTGATAGTTGTGGTTTTCTGTATATTACTGGTGGATGACATATTGACTTGACATTGATAGTTGTGGTTTTCTATATATTACTGGTGGATGACATATTGACTTGACATTGATAATTGTGGTTTTCTGTATATTACTGGTGGATGACATATTGACTTGACATTGATAGTTGTGGTTTTCTGTATATTACTGGTGGATGACATATTGACTTGACATTGATAGTTGTGGTTTTCTGTATATTACTGGTGGGTGACATATTGACTTGACATTGATAGTTGTGGTTTTCTGTATATTACTGGTGGGTGACATATTGACTTGACATTGATAGTTGTGGTTTTCTATATATTACTGGTGGATGACATATTGACTTGACATTGATAGTTGTGGTTTTCTATATATTAGTGGTGGGTGACATATTGACTTGACATTGATAGTTGTGGTTTTCTATATATTACTGGTGGGTGACATATTGACTTGACATTGATAGTTGTGGTTTTCTGTATATTACTGGTGGATGACATATAGACTTGACATTGATAGTTGTGGTTTTCTATATATTACTGGTGGGTGACACATAGACTTGACAGTGATAGTTGTGGTTTTCTATATATTACTGGTGGGTGACATATAGACTTGACAGTGATAGCTGTGGTTTTCTACATATTACTGGTGGGTGACATATTGACTTGACATTGATAGTTGTGGTTTTCTACATATTACTGGTGGGTGACACTGACATACGTGCTCATGGGTGACATAGACACATGTGAGTGACATAGACACCTGTAGCTGATATAGACACATGTGGGTGACATAGACACATGTGGGTGACACTGACATACGTGGATGACATAGATGCTCATGGGTGACAAAGACACATATGGGTGACACAAACAGCTGGTGGGTGACAGACACATGTGGGTGACACAGACACAGGTGGATGCAACATACATAGGTTGGTGACACAGACACTTGTGGGTGACATATACACATGTGGATTACATAGACACACGTGGATGACACAGACGCATGTGGGTGAGGCTAGTAAAGTGAGATCACGGTCTTTCTAAAGCAAAACTCAGCAAATAAAAAGTTGTTACATATTTTAAAAAAATAAAACAAAAAACAAAGTAGACATAATATTATGCAGATCAACAGTAAAAAGGTCGGTAGAATAAAATTAATAAATAAGCGTGTCTTGTAAAGTCATTACTGATAAAGAGACAACAGGGCAGACAAAACACAAATAAAGCAAAAACTGAAGGGAAGGAACACTTCGTCTTGTAACGTCATCTTGGCAATTGTGTAATGAGATCACAACTCTGATATCATCGCGAAGGAGTGCCGCCCCTGTCATCATTTCTGTGAACGTTTTCGTGATGTCTTATGGGTTGTCGCCCCCAGTAGGGACTGACTGGTCTAGATGTAAGACGACGGCCTTTGGACAGTAAGATCCTGGATTCCCTCCACTGGGGGTAGAAATACTTCACTTGGAATCCGTGGTTTCTTTGTTGTTTTATTTGTTTATTGTATCAGGTCAGTTAGTTCTTGTGCTGTTCCGGCCGATGCCATCAGCAAACCGCTGGATATTTCTGCCACCAACACTGACAGGGTCTTCTAAAACATCTATCATGATTCTTTCCAAGAAACTATTGAATGAGGTAGGAGAGAGTAAGCAGCCTTACTGAATGTCATCAGTGGTGCCTCATTCCCCTGGGTTTCCATGTGAAAGTCTTGCCCTCGTAGAGTTCTCGTCTGATGTCTCGTTGCGTTGACGTATTTAACAATGCCGCTATTTCCTCCCTCGACAATACTTTGAATGCGTGTCCGGCTATGCCCTCTCCGGCTAAGCCCTGTCTGGCTAAGCCATGTCTGGCTAAGCTCTGTCCGACTAAGCCATGTCTGGCTAAGCTCTGTCCGACTAAACCATGTCTGGCTAAGCCCTGTCCGACTAAGCCATGTCTGGCTAAGCCCTGCCCGGCTAAGCCCTGTCCGGCTAAGCCCTGTCCGACTAAGCCATGTCCGACTAAGCCCTGTCCGGCTAAGCCCTGTCCGGCTAAGCCCTGTCCGACTAAGCCCTGTCCGGCTAAGCCCTGTCCGACTAAGCCCTGTCCGACTAAGCCCTGTCCGGCTAAGCCCTGTCCGACTAAGCCCTGTCCGACTAAGCACTGTCCGGCTAAGCCCTGTCCGACTAAGCCCTGTCCGACTAAGCCCTGTCCGGCTAATCCCTGTCCGACTAAGCCCTGTCCGGCTAAGCTAGATTTGATATTTTTCGTGTAACGCGAATTCTCTGGCTGTAGCTTAGGTTTTGTTACGTGTGAGTTCTTCTATTCCACGAAGTTCGTTGTAACATTTAGGTCCTTCCTCACAATCTAAACATACGCGGGTCGAGTCCCATGAAATAACAAATGTCGGATTTTATTTTAGAAACTGAAGATTTTAGGGTAAATAAGATCAAGTGCCTAGTCCAATCGGGAACGAACAGTAAGTCCCATTTTTTTTCGACCGAGAACGTGATATAAACATTAGTTAATCAAAATAATTAGGCTCTATGCCCCTTTTCGGGAAAATAAAGCGTACAATTGTTACTGTAAGTAAAAAAGTAAAGTACCCCCGTCACGCCAAGTGGCGTATAGGGAATATGGTGTTAGTGACCCGTCACGCCAAGTGGCGTATAGGGAATATGGTGTTAGTGACCCGTCACGCCAAGTGGTGTATAGAGAATATGGTGTTAGTGACGATAAATTTTACAGACCTTCAGCACATGATTTTCAGGGTAATGTGGTTGGTATTACGTCCGTGCAGCTTTAGTTTCCCAGAATAAAATCCGGTACCCATTAAAGGCTGGGTGAACCGGAAGCCGTCGGTTGGGATCGAACCCTACCTCTTCTCCTTTGTAGTCCAGTTCACTAACCACTGAGCTATCGCGGCTCCCAATTGTTACTGTCATCAACAATAATCCTTGTCCTATACGCCACCCCCCCCCCCTCTCCGACAGACCCTAGTTACGGGGAAATGCCATAAAGATAGTTTATCAATAATGTAGTTAATCTACTTTCTGAATTCCCCGTATGATGAATCCCCGGTGCTCTGTAGTTTGTTCTCTGTGTTGAGATTTTCTTCTGCAGTCAGGAATGATGTCGGGGTGCTGTTGAACAATTTTCGGCACGATAATAATGGTCCTGCAAACAAGGACAAACAGAGGGTATTGTACAAGCAATTATAATGCCTGTTTATTGATTCTTTTCGTAAATAAAAAAAAGTAAAAATTCCCTCCACGCCTTGCTAGTCATATGGGGAATATGGTGTTAGTGACCATATTCTTCTATGACCGCGTCACATTTTTGGGTGATGTGGTCGGTATCACGCCAGGTCGCCTTTACTTCCCAGAAAAAATCTCTGGTACCCATTTTTAGAAGCTGGGTGAACCCTGGAGCCTTGTCTGTCCGCAACAAAAATCCGCCACTGCTGGGGATGGATCCCGAACCCTTCTGGTCGGAAAGCGAGCACACTAACACCGAGGCTTCGTAAATAAAGTTGAACGGAAACTTGAAAGTGTAGATACGCCCTAACACTGTACCATCGTGGCAGGCAACAGAAAATGTCGAAGGCACGTTAAAAGAGCAAACTATATACAGAGACACAATCTCATTAAGAGTACATGAGAGCATCTGGAAATGTTTCCACTGATATCGCCTTTTTTTGTTTCCACAAAAGTCACTTCATCAACGTCAACAGCTGCTATTTGTGCATGTCCTATTTTTGGAAGATATCTCAGTCCGCGTGAACTTCGCGATCCCCAAGGTCACCAATCACGCGGTTCAAGAAGAACGCCACATAACCGTGCACACATAACCTGGCAATCTACACTCGCTTGATGCTCGTCCAAAACATAGAACAGATCATACACTCGCTTGATGCTCGTCCAAAACATAGAACAGATCATACACTCGCTTGATGCTCGTCCAAAACATAGAACAGATCATATACACTCACGAGATGACAGGCGAGTTCACGAACGATAACTGTTGTAAGAATAACCGTGTATATATCGTTCACTACTTATTTTTTTTTTTTTTTTGGTCACGTTTCTAGAATCAGCTTCACACAACAAGTGATCACGAATGTAAACTCTCATGTGGTTGGCCAGTTAGGCAGACACCAAACTGTGGAAACATTATTCTTGTATTGTCACGACTTTCGTTAACCGAACTAATGAAGCAAACAAGAGTTTTCTGTTTAATGTCCTGGCAATTAATAGCCCCATCAACACGACGGGAATAACACAGTTTCTCTGTTGGCGAGTCACAGTTGTCAGCAGGGGCGTACCTTTTCTTTAACTTGAGTAAACTCACGGTTGTCAGCAGGGGCGTACCTTTTCTTTAATGTGAGTAAACTCACGGTTGTCAACAGGGGCATACCTTTTCTTTAATGTGAGTAAACTCACGGTTGTCAGCAGGGGCATACCTTTTCTTTAACTTGAGTAAACTCACGGTTGTCAGCAGGGGCGTACCTTTTCTTTAACTTGAGTAAACTCACGGTTGTCAGCAGGGGCGTACCTTTTCTTTAATGTGAGTAAACTCACGGTTGTCAGCAGGGGCTTACCTTTTCTTTAATGTGAGTAAACTCACGGTTGTCAGCAGGGGCTTAAATTTTCTTTAATGTGAGCAAACTCACGGTTGTCAGCAGGGGCTTACCTTTTCTTTAATGTGAGTAAACTCACGGTTGTCAGCAGGGGCTTAAATTTTCTTTAATGTGAGCAAACTCACGGTTGTCAGCAGGGGCTTACCTATTCTTTAATGTGAGCAAACTCACGGTTGTCAGCAGGGGCTTACCTTTTCTTTAATGTGAGCAAACTCACGGTTGTCTGCGGGGGCGTACCTTTTCTTTAATGTGAGGAAACTCACGGTTGTCTGCAGGGGCATATCTTTTCTTTAATGTGAGTAAACTCACGGTTGTCTGCAGGGGCGTACCTTTTCTTTAATGTGAGTAAACTCACGGTTGTCTGCAGGGGCGTATCTTTTCTTTAATGTGAGTAAACTCACGGTTGTCTGCAGGGGCGTACCTTTTCTTTAATATGAGTAAACTCACGGTTGTCTGGGGGGGCGTATATTTTCTTTAATGTGAGTAAACTCACAGTTGTCTGCAGAGGTGTATCTTTTCTTTAATGTGAGTAAACTCACAGTTGTCTGCAGGGGTGTATATTTTCTTTAATGTGAGTAAACTCACAGTTGTCTGCAGGGGTGTATATTTTCTTTAATGTTAGTAAACTCACAGTTGTCTACAGAGGTGTATCTTTTCTTTAATGTGAGTAAACTCACAGTTGTCTGCAGGGGCGTATATTTTCTTTAATGTGAGTAAACTCACAGTTGTCTGCAGGGGCGTATATTTTCTTTAATGTGAGTAAACTCACGGTTGTCAGCAGGGGCGCATCTTTTCTTTAATGTGAGCAAACTCACGGTTGTCTGCAGGGGCGTATCTTTTCTTTAATATGAGCAAATTCACGGTTGTTTGAAGGGGCGTATCTTTTCTTTAATGTGAGCAAACTCGCGGTTGTCTGCAGGGGCGTATCTTTTCTTTAATATGAGCAAACTCACGGTTGTTTGAAGGGGCGTATCTTTTCTTTAATGTGAGTAAACTCACGGTTGTCTGCAGGGACGTATCTTTTCTTTAATGCATGTGTGTGTAGGTGGGTGGACGGGTAAATTGCACACGTTAGATAAATTCGAAGGAAAGGGGGAAAGGGGTGTATGATGGTTGGGGTTAAGTTTAAATTAAAGAAAATTGGGAACAATAGAAGATTTAAACAACTATTCAGAAAATAATAAAAGTGCTTTTATAGTCTTGGGTTACGCCAATGCACTGTTTTAAATTGCGCATTCAAATAAGAATTTTTACTTCTAATATATTTTTTTTAATGGGTCTCAAGCTGTGCAGTGGAGTTCATGCACGTGTGTCAGAGTTGTGTTCGGAGATTCTCGGTGTTTCTAGGAGAACATATTTAAAAAAAAGTAAGTAAAGTACCCCCATCACGCCAAGGGGCGTATAGGGAAATATGGTGTTAGTGACCCTATATTTTACAGACCTTCAGCACATGATTTTTGGAGTAATGTGGTCGATCTTACGCCTGTGCTGCTTTACTTTCCCAGAAAAATCCGGTACCCATTTTAAGGCTGGGTGAACCCGGAAGCCGTCGGTTGGGATCGAACCCTACCCCTTGTCCTTTGTAGTGCAGTTCACTAACCACTGAGCTATCGCGGCTCCCTAGGAGAACATATGAGTAGCTATAAAAAGTAAACTAAAGTACCCCCGTCACGCCAAGTGGCGTATAGGGAATATGGTGTTAGTGACCATCAATTTTACAGACCTTCAGCACATGATTTTTGGGTAATATGGTCGGTATTACGCCCGTGCTGTTTTACTTTCCCAGAAAAAATATCCTGTACCCATTAAAGACTGGGTGAACCGGGAGCCGTCGGTTGGGATTTACTCAGCCTTTAATGGGTACCGGATTTTTTTTACTGGGAAAGTAAAGCGGCACGGGCGTAATACCCCAACATTTACCACACATTACCCCAAAAATCATGTGCTGAAGGTCTGTAAAATTTATGGTCACTAACACCATATTCCCTATACGCCACTTGGTGTGACGGGGGCTCTTTACTTTTTTTTTTCTTTTTTTTTACTAGTAGTTTGACTTCTGGCTGTCACAACAGCGCATGGTTTCTAGACGCTGGCTTACTCCCTTAGTGACTCAATGAGTATGCCCAGGAAGATCGCAACTAGCTGGGCTCGACAGCTGTGTTTAGCGTCTCTCCAGAGGTCTTGTCTAATAAAAGTCTCCTTCATTTTAGTGCCAGGACATGCGATTGTGAGAGGAAGCGAGCGCGCTGACACTTGCCAGCTTGCCTGATGTAGGGGTGTGGAAGAGCAATGGACAGCGTGACATTTTGAGTGCTTTCAGGGACGCCGAACAAAAGGCCGTCCAACAAGAAAGTGACTGAATGTGCAACCATGAACACAGCACGAATATCATGTCAAAGTTGGAGATGGTAAACAGGAGCGCAGAGCAAGAATCTAAAGAAAGCACATCAACCAACACAGCAGTGGTGTCGTTAGTTCTTACACATTAAGGGATATACTTTGAAGGAGATCTAAGCACTTATGGGTTTGCCCGATGTGCAACGAGGATGATCCTTTCTTCTTCTTTTCTCTTTTCACTGATACCTAAAAGGTGTCGTGGTTGTATCATTTGTCGTTCTTGCGCTGCTCGAACTGTCTGAATTAGTGATTTTCCTTTGCTGTTACATGTCTCTGTCACTGCATCTATCCATCTTTTTCTGGGTCTTCCTCTTGGTCTTTTTCTATGCATTCTCGAGAAGAACACCCTTGATGGTGATTGGTAAGGGTTCATTCTGACCAGGTGGCCAAACCATTTAAGTTGTTGTTTACATTATTGGTAGGGTTTTGTTCCTACCATTTTTCTTATGGTTTCATTTGGTATTCTATCTCTTCTTGTGTTGTTTGTTACTTTTCTCAAGCATCGTATCTCACATGTATTGATTTTTCTTAAATGTGATTTAGAAGGGGTCCATGTTTGACTTTCATAGCACAAAGTTGGTATGAAAATGTTATTTATTATTTGTTGTTTAGCTGCTATATAAATGTTTGGATGTCTTAACAATGGTGAAAGCTGATATGTGACAGCATTTGCTTTTTGTATTCTCATGTCAATTTCTCTTCCTAGTTCCTTTGACTAATCTAATTGTTTTTTTTTATTATTATCTACTGCTAGTGTAAGGAATGGATCAGCGTTTGTTCTTTCATGACGTCATCGTGACTGTTAATATTCTGTAACTTCAAAATAATACAGTCATCATCATCATCATCATCGTGAACATCATCATCATCATCGTGAACATCATCAAAATCGTGATTATCATTATCATTGTGATCATCATCCACATTACCATCAAGATCATTATTATTTTTTTTTAAATTGTTCCTTCGCCAGCTTTCACATCTTGCGATATCCCTAAAGACTAGGAACTGAATTTTGCGTGTTAATCCATTTTTCCCTGGCAGCTGTGTGCACAATGGTCCCTCGCCCTACATGCAGATAACTCCGTCTTTAGAGGTACTCATATTTTTTTCGTCGATGAGTAATTGACGTTTCAAGCCGGGTCTCCCTGCTGAGACCAGGGGTGGTTGCCGCAGAGAGAAATCAGAAATAAAAATCTCAAGTGGTTCAGCCGGGATTTGAACTCACAACCTTCGATTATCATGAAGATAATCATCATCGACATCATCATGACCACCATCATCGACATCATCATGACCACCATCATCGACATCATCATGACCACCATCATCGACATCATCATGACCACCATCATCGACATCATCATGACCACTATCATCGACATCATCATGACCACTATCATTGACGTCATCATGACCACTATCATCGACGTCATCATGACCACTATCATCGACATCATCATGACCACTATCATCCACATCATCATGGCAACTATCATCGACGTCATCATGACCACTATCATCGACATCATCATGACCACTATCATCCACATCATCATGGCAACTATCATCGACATCATCATGACCACTATCATCGACATCATCATGACCACTATCATCCACATCATCATGGCAACTATCATCCACATCATCATGACCACTATCATCGACGTCATCATGACCACTATCATCGACATCATCATGACCACTATCATCGACATCATCATGACCACTTTCATCGACATCATCATGGCAACTATCATGGACAACATCATGGCAACTATCATCGACATTATCATGGCAACTATCATCGACATCATCATGGCAACTATCATCGACGTCATCATGGCCACCATCATCGACATCATCATGGCAACTATCATCGACATCATCATGGCAACTATCATCGACATCATCATGACCACTATCATCGCCATCATCATAACCACTATCGTCGCCATCATCATGACCACTATCCTCGCCATCATCATGACCACTGTCATCGACATCATCATGACCACTATCATCAACGTCATCATGACCACTATCATCGACATCATCATGACCACTATCATCGACATCATCATGGCAACTATCATCGACAACATCATGGCAACTATCATCGACATCATCATGACCACTATCATCGACATCATCATGGCAACTATCATCGACATCATCATGACAACTATCATCGACATCATCATGACCACTATCATCGACATCATCATGGCAACTATCATCGACATCATCATCACCACTATCATCGACATCATCATGGCAACTATCATCGACATCATCATGACCACTATCATCGACATCATCATGACCACTATCATCGCCATTATCATGACCACTATCATCGCCATTATCATGACCACTATCATCGTCATTATCATGACCACTATCATCGCCATTATCATGACCACTATCATCGCCATTATCATGACCACTATCATCGCCATTATCATGACAACTATCATCGCCAACATCATGACCACTATCATCGCCATTATCATGACCACTATCATCGCCATCATCATGACCACTATCATCGCCATCATTATGACCACTATCATCGCCATCATTATGACCACTATCATCGCCATCATCATGACCACTATCATCGACATCATCATGACCACTATCATCGCCAACATCATGACCACTATCATCGCCACCTTCATGACCACTATCATCGCCATCATCATGACCACTATCATCGCAATCATCATGACCACTATCATCGCCATCATTATGACCACTATCCTCGCCATCATCATGACCACTATCCTCGCCATCATCATGACCAGTATCATCGACGTCATCATGACCACTATCATCGACATCATCATGACCACTATCATCGACATCATCATGGCAACTATCATCGACAACATCATGGCAACTATCATCGACATCATCATGGCAACTATCATCGACATCATCATGACCACTATCCTCGCCATCATCATGACCACTATCATCGCCATCATCATGACCACTATCCTCGCCATCATCATGACCACTATCATCGCCAACATCATGACCACTATCATTGCTAACATCATGACCACTATAATCGCCATCATCATGACCACTATCATCGCCATCATCATGACCACTATCCTCGCCATCATCATGACCACTATCATCGCCATCATCATGACCACTATCATCGCCATCATCATGACCACTATCATCGCCATCATCATGACCACTATCCTCGCCATCATCATGACCACTATCATCGCCATCATCATGACCACTATCCTCGCCATCATCATGACCACTATCCTCGCCATCATCATGACCACTATCCTCGCCATCATCATGACCACTATCATCGCCATCATCATGACCACTATCATCGCCATCATCATGACCACTATCATCGCCATCATGACCACTATCATCGCCATCATCATGACCACTATCCTCGCCATCATGACCACTATCATCGCCATCATCATGACCACTATCATCGCCATCATCATGACCACTATCATCGCCATCATCATGACCACTATCATCGCCATCATCATGACCACTATCATCGCCATCATCATGACCACTTTCATCGCCATCATCATGACCACTATCATCGCCATCATCATGACCACTATCATCGCCATCATCATGACCACTATCATCGCCATCATTATGACCACTATCATCGCCATCATCATGACCATTATCCTCGCCATCATCATGACCACTATCATCGACATCATCATGACCACTATCATCGACATCATCATGACCACTATCATCCACATCATCATGACCACTATCATCGCCATTATCATGACCACTATCCTCGCCATCATCATGACCACTATCATCGCCATCATTATGACCACTATCCTCGCCATCATCATGACCACTATCATTGCTAACATCATGACCACTATCATCGCCATTATCATGACCACTATCCTCGCCATCATCATGACCACTATCATCGCCATCATTATGACCACTATCCTCACCATCATCATGACCACTATCATTGCTAACATCATGACCACTATCATCGCCAACATCATGACCACTATCATCATGACCACTATCCTCGCCATCATCATGACCACTATCATCGCCATCATCATGACCACTATCATCGCCATCATCATGACCACTATCATCGCCATCATCATGGCCACTATCATCGCCATCATCATGACCACTATCATCGCCATCATCATGACCACTATCATCGCCATCATCAAACAACCTATTCACTGAAGAGCGTTGCCTTTGTAACGGTTAATATCAAGGTTTCTCATCAAACTTTGCTACCCGCCTCATTGACTGTAGTTCTATTACGTTCATATACAGACGACTTTCATGTTCAATTTCTTAGTCTTCTTCTCTTTATCCTTTTACTTCTTCTTCGTATCTACTTTCCTTTTCTCTTCCTCCACCTTCTACCTCTTCTTCTCCTCTTTCTTCTTGTTCTTGGGGCTCAAATCGTCTGATCATCGGAACTAGACTTCACGTCTTGCATAGTTACACAAGATAAACTAGTCTCATAGTTACACAAGATGAACTAGTCTCATAGTTACACAAGATGAACTAGTCTCATAGTTACACAAGATGAACTAGTCTCATAGTTACACAAGATGAACTAATCTCATAGTTACACAAGATGAACTAGTCTCATAGTTACACAAGATGAACTAGTCTCATAGTTACACAAGATGAACTAGTCTCATAGTTACACAAGATGAACTAGTCTCATAGTTACACAAGATGAACTAGTCTCATAGTTACACAAGATGAACTAGTCTCATAGTTAGTATTCCTACGTGTGTTCGTGTGTCGGTTGTCCTGACAGAAATGTGCAATTGTAACAGCTTTTTGTAGATCATAGCAGGACAATTAGCCTGAGAGCACTCCTACATAAAACAGGACTCAGTGGCATTGCATCATGCAAATTGTGGGCACTGCATCATGCAAATTGTGGAGCATCCAAATAGATTCCAGAGCGTACCGTACAGTAGGATAACACCACTGTCAACACTCTAAGAACACAAATATGGCTCAGAGAAACATCCCTGCGTGACAAACTATGCGGAGCCAGTGAAGACCTCAAACGCACTGTACAGTTTATGCTGGTCTAACTGGTAAGGTGCGTAGCAGTAGCTGATCGTTCAAAAAAGACGAAACAACAACACAATGACCCTAACTTAATCAATGTCAATTTTAAAGCGACCATACTAGAAAAGCTAGGGGTGAAGGCAAAGAAATGCAAAGCTGCAGTAAAGCTAAATGTGAGGGAGAATTGAAAAAAAAAATAGAAAAAAATGGTATGGTAAAAGCTTTACGTAATTAACAGATGACACAAATTTGAACGACGTTTCGGCTCAATAGGCCTTCATCAGGAACAAACAAACAACACACACACACACTGATATGTAAGTAAATAAAACTAACCCTACATAGCTAACTAGTAATGAAACATCCAAAACAAAATAATCAAAACTGGTTAAAGAAAAGAAACAATTCTTCCCTGTGTCGTGGACCGTGGCCGGAATGAGAAAGAGAGAATCCGCACGGTGGTACGCTGATATAACCGTGATGGTCACATGGTCAAACAGTGCAAGGGTTCTAAGAATATGTGAGTGGGGGAACACTGTCTAGGTTACCAGACTACAAAGACACTGACAATGTCTACAAGTATCTAAGAGGCCACACATACAAGTATACACTCCCACAAAAGAACGCATATATATATATATATATATATATATATATATATATATATATATATATATATATATATATATATATATATATATACAAACAAAATTACACACACACACATATATATATATATATATATATATATCTACATGCATGCATATGCAAATCGATACAGGGACAATCATATATGTGCAGAAAAGTGCGCACAGCGCCCCCATAACCAGAAGAATACACACCGAGGTTAGTGTGCATACACAGAGGAGAAAGAATAGAACAGAAGAATAACAGATGCTAGAAAGGCGGAAAGAATGATATGTTTGAGGGTGGGGTACAATAAGAAACATGTGCAAGATAAGTAGCATAGACAAAAGAGGTATAGGAGACCACCTAAGTATCGCCGCAGTGGGGTCTAGTGCAGGAGAGCTATGAATAGTACGGCATAGTGGATAGACCAAAGTACCCAAACATGGGCAGTAAAGAAGACTAGCAATAGGGAAGGAGAAATTAAAGGGAAACTGTATACGAGTGCGATACATTCATGTCTCGTGGGGTTAGCGAACCAAATTGGACTGTAAGCGGAACTATAAAAGCTACGACGACACGACAGAGAAGAAGGCAGAGAATGAAAACAAGAGAGTATAATCATACCCTCACTACAGGCAGAGTGGGCCTAACAGCCCTGGCCGGCATCCAACCTATGACAAGGAAAACTTCTACGTCAAACCAAGATCCAGCCTGCCGAGGGCGGAGTGTGTAAATCACGGCGCAGATTTATAGGAAAAATCACGACATTCGCATATACGAGTACTGACGATGCGACAAGCTCACCTCGAGTCTTAATGTTGCTCTTAGACATCCATCATGAAACAAGACAAGGTGTCAAGTTAGCACGATCTACAAGACTTGAGCGCTAAAGTAGAACATATATTCCCTGTAGCAATTATTGTGCTCATATTGTTTTATTTTTTCTGAAATTCCAAAACAGAAAGTGTTTACAATGTGTTTTTCATTGACACGGACGGAGAAACATAGACATGTGTACGTGACAGGCAACGCATAAATGAGGAGAACTCATCTCCAGCCGACAGAAAACCTCTTGGTTAGAAGAAGCGTCTTTTGTTTCTTTAATCTCCAATAGAACTCAAGTCGGATCTCATTTTGATATGTAGAACAGGCGCCTTCACTTCCGCTTTAATGAAGGACATTACGTCTACAATTTCCCGTCAAGAACTTCCGTTTGTTACATAAAAAATATTGCCGGAAATGAGGGGATTTATCGGACTTTGTCGGTTCTGTCGCGCTAACGGTGATCAATCTGGCAGCCATTGCGGAAAATTAGCCAGCGAGAAACACGTAGTCAAATGTTTTGGTCATTTCTCTAGATTGCCTTAGTCATGTATCAGTCAGTTCTTCAGGTTGTTTCAGTCTTGTGTCGGTCAATTCTCCATGTTAAAGTCTTGTATCAATCAATTCTCAATGTTGTTTCAGTCTTGAGTCAGTCAGTTATCCATGTTGTTTCAGTCTTGAGTCAGTCAGTTCTCCATGTTGTTTCAGTCTTGAGTCAGTCAGTTATCCATGATGTTTCAGTCTTGAGTCAGTCAGTTCTCAATGTTGTTTCAGTTTTGAGTCAGTCAGTTCTCCATGATGTTTCAGTCTTGAGTCAGTCAGTTCTCCATGATGTTTCAGTCTTGAGCCAGTCAGTTCTCCATGTTGTTTCAGTCTTGAGTCAGTCAGTTCTCCATGATGTTTCAGTCTTGAGTCAGTCAGTTCTCCATGTTGTTTCAGTCTTGAGTCAGTCAGTTCTCCATGTTGTTTCAGTCTTGAGCCAGTCAGTTCTCCATGATGTTTCAGTCTTGAGTCAGTCAGTTCTCCATGATGTTTCAGTCTTGAGTCAGTCAGTTCTCCATGTTGTTTCAGTCTTGAGTCAGTCAGTTCTCCATGATGTTTCAGTCTTGAGTCAGTCAGTTCTCCATGTTGTTTCAGTCTTGAGTCAGTCAGTTCTCCATGTTGTTTCAGTCTTGCGTCAGTCAGTTCTCCATGATGTTTCAGTCTTGAGTCAGTCAGTTCTCCTTGATGTTTCAGTCTTGAGCCAGTCAGTTCTCCATGTTGTTTCAGTCTTGAGTCAGTCAGTTCTCCATGATGTTTCAGTCTTGTGTCAGTCAGTTCTCCATGTTGTTTCAGTCTTGAGCCAGTCAGTTCTCAATGTTGTTTCAGTTTTGAGTCAGTCAGTTCTCCATGATGTTTCAGTCTTGAGTCAGTCAGTTATCCATGATGTTTCAGTCTTGAGTCAGTCAGTTCTCAATGTTGTTTCAGTCTTGAGCCAGTCAGTTCTCCATGTTGTTTCAGTCTTGAGTCAATCAGTTCTCAATGTTGTTTCAGTCTTGAGTCAGTCAGTTATCCATGTTGTTTCAGTCTTGAGTCAGTCAGTTATCCATGATGTTTCAGTCTTGAGTCAGTCAGTTATCCATGTTGTTTCAGTCTTGAGTCAGTCAGTTATCCATGATGTTTCAGTCTTGAGTCAGTCAGTTCTCCATGATGTTTCAGTCTTGAGTCAGTCAGTTATCCATGTTGTTTCAGTCTTGAGTCAGTCAGTTCTCAATGTTGTTTCAGTCTTGAGCCAGTCAGTTCTCAATGTTGTTTCAGCCTTGAGTCAGTCAGTTATCCATGATGTTTCAGTCTTGAGCCAGTCAGTTCTCCATGATGTTTCAGTCTTGAGTCAGTCAGTTATCCATGATGTTTCAGTCTTGAGTCAGTCAGTTATCCATGATGCTTCAGTCTTGAGTCAGTCAGTTCTCCATGTTGTTTCAGTCTTGAGTCAGTCAGTTCTCCATGTTGTTTCAGTCTTGAGTCAGTCAGTTCTCCATGTTGTTTCAGTCTTGAGCCAGTCAGTTCTCAATGTTGTTTCAGTCTTGAGCCAGTCAGTTCTCAATGTTGTTTCAGTCTCGAGTCAGTCAGTTCTCCATGTTGTTTCAGTCTTGTATCAGTCAGTTCTCCAGGTTGTTTCAATCTTGTATCAGTCAGTTCTCCATGTTAAGTCTTGTATCAGTCAGTTCTCCAGGTTGTTTCAGTCATGCATAAGTCACCTCTAGTTGTTTCAACAATGGACCTGGGTTTGTCACGTGCTAAGAAGAGATAGAGACATCATCTCATCACAAACATCACATCATCTCATTTCAGGTTTCTTGTTAAATTGGTCCAGAGGCGTATTTTGACAAAATATTCACTATTAATGTATATTCTTTATATGTGATTATTTGTAAGCTGTTGTCAAGTGACTACTTAATTTTTAAAACCATGAAGAGTTTAAAGTGTAAATTCATCACTATGCAAAGGGTAACTGTTATTGTACATGCACTTTTGCAATAAATCTAAAAGGGTTCGGTTGTATTACGATATAAAAAAAAACCCAGAAAACAGAACACGGGCACCTCTAAATATAGATAGAAAGTCTTTCAATTGATGTTAGGACAGAACTTTGACTGCAGAGACGACGATCAAGCAAGGAAAACAAATGAAAGTTGATGATTTTGACAAAGAGGTTATAAGACGTGAAATTTTGAAAATGTTTGAATCGAATCAACTTGTTACACTGCGCAAACTTAAAGTTCGACTACAATTAGAATGTGATATTGACATCTCAAAACCGACTCTTTGGAAGATCATAAGAGGCGTTGGTTTCACTTTTAGAAAATCTGCTAGTGGTAGAAATATTGTTTGTGAAAAACCACACCTGATAGCTGCCCGAAGCAAATACCTGAGGCAGATCCGTGAGCGACGAATGGAAGGCTACGATATAGTATATTTGGATGAAACGTGGGTCAATGCCCATCATACATATGAGAAAGAATGGCAATCACTTGACAAAGAAAATACAAGAAGCATTCCCAGCAGCAAAGGACAACGCATTATATTGGTACATGCTGGCAGTAGAGAGAATGGTCTTGTTAATGACACACAACTTATTTTTCAATCAAAGTCTACAGACAATAGGGACTACCACACTGAAATGAATGGACGAATTTTCAGAGACTGGATAGAGAACACTCTACTCCCCATTCTGGATAGACCTTCATGTCTTGTAATGGGCAATGTATCCTATCATAATGCGGTAGCACTGGAGGACAAACTTCCTAATTTGTCAAGCATAAAAGACCAAATCGTCACATGGCTTAGAAAAGAAAATGTTTCCTTTCAAAACACCCAGTTAAAACCAGAGTTGCTGCAACTTGTTAGACAAACTAAGAAGACAAAGTTATATCAAATTGATAAAATAATTGCAAAGTATGGCCACACATCTCTTCGTCTCCCACCTTACAATTCACACCTAAACCCAAAAGAACTTGTGTGGGCTAAAGTCAAAGTATGGCCACACATCTCTTCGCCTCCCACCTTATCATTCACACCTCAACCCAAAAGAACTTGTGTGGGCTAAAGTCAAAGTATGGCCACACATCTCTTCGCCTCCCACCTTATCATTCACACCTCAACCCAATAGAACTTGTGTGGGCTAAAGTCAAAGGGCAAGTTGCTGCACAGAACACGACGTTTAAAATGTGTGATGTTAAAGAATTGACGCGTGATGCCCTCTCAACGATAGACATTGAGTACTGGAGAAAATGTGACGACCATGTGCTCAGAGAAGAGGAACAATACTGGCAACGAGATGGATTGTAGTTTGTCCAACCAATGGCAATTGTTAACCTCTTAGAGACTTCTGATTCGGAATGACATATGTATGACATGTGCACAATTTTGTTAATGACACTCTTACTATTTGCTGACTATGTGTGTTTGATGTTCTGGTTGTTCCATATATTTTGTTGATGACACGCCTGCTATTTGGAGAAAATGTGTGTTTGATACTTTGGTCAAAGTTTACTCTATGACGAAGATGTAAAATCAAATGAAAATGTTGCCCTCTTTAATGTAATACGGATACTCCTTTGGCTTGCATTGTTAGAAAATTAACATAATTTACAGTAAAATCTAATGTTTAGAGCACGTGGTTTGATATTTTCCTAAAATTATATTTAAAAAAAAAACGATTTGTGCAAAATTCAGACTACCTTTGTACTTAAATGTTATAAAATCTGAAGTTCGGTGAAAAAATAAGATTTCATGAAAAAGAATTACAGAAATTCATCAAACAGTTTCCGAGATAATTTATCAACTCTGTGGGCACGAATTTGTGAACGAACTATAGTAGTGGATGATGTTGTTGTAGCAGCAGTAGCAGCGCAGTACCAGTAGTAGCTTACGTCAGTCATAGTTGACTATGCATTTTGCAGTGCCCTCAGGAAATGTTATTTGTTCTTTTCATTCACCGTGGATTCTCTTTTTCAATGAATCTGCCTGTTTCTTCACTCAAGTAGAAATCAGCAAAATGCACGAGCTAGGCGGGAGAAGTCTCTTCAGGTAATCTATTCCTGAAACTCATTATGCTCTTAAGTTGATACATTATATCGGGTGTGCCACGTCACATCCGGGGGAAATATAACCACCTGGGAAACGCCTAGAATATTTTAACATCCCCTGGTTTGTAATTCCATTACTCTTGGAGATGCAAACTACATGAATGATAGAGAACAGTGATTGTAAGGTGATAATGATAGAGAACAGTGATTGTAAAGTGATAATGATAGAGAACAGTGATTGTAAAGTGATAATGATAGAGAACAGTGATTGTAAAGTGATAATGATAGAGAACAGTGATTGTAAAGTGATAATGATAGAGAACAGTGATTGTAAAGTGATAATGATAGAGAACAGTGATTGCAAAGTGATAATGATAGAGAACAGTGATTGTAAAGTGATAATGATAGAGAACAGTGATTGTAAAGTGATAATGATAGAGAACAGTGATTGTAAAGTGATAATGATAGAGAACAGTGATTGTAAAGTGATAATGATAGAGAACAGTGATTGTAAAGTGATAATGATAGAGAACAGTGATTGTAAAGTGATAATGATAGAGAACAGTGATTGTAAAGTGATAATGCTTTATAGACTTAGATTATATCTATCTATCTATCTATCTATCTATCTATCTATCTATCTATCTATCTATCTATCTATCTATCTATCTATCTATCTATCTATCTATCTATCTATCTATCTATCTATCTATCTATCTATCTATCTATCTATCTATCTATCTATCTATCTATCTATCTATCTATCTATCTATCTATATATCTATCTATCTATCTATCTATCTATCTATCTATCTATCTATCTATCTATCTATCTATCTATCTATCTATTGACTTTTCGAGCTGTAGCCGGCCCATAGGGCATAGACCAAGATGCTCTTTCTCTTATCTAAATTTTTATTCTAGTAGTTTTCAATCCTTGTAAATATCTGTTATCAAATCTCGCCATTTGTCTCCGTTCTGTGCAAGCAACTCTATCTCATTGAGGGAGCCGATTCCTGCTGCTCTTGCCTCTCTGATCAATGTTCTTCTCAGTGTCTCTCTGGGTCGGTCTCTTTTCCTTTTACCTGTTGTTTCCCACATGAGGGCTTGCTTTATTATTCGGTTATTATCTCTTCTCATCACATGTCCAACATAAGACCTTCATCTTTTCTTGATTACTGAAGATATTTGTGGTTAATTGGCTATTTCTCTAATTTCCTCGTTTGTTTTGAATTCGTTCCACGCTATACCGAGTATTTTTCTTAGACATTTATTTTCGAATGCGTTCAACTTTCAACTTGGTTTCTATGTCTTTTGTTGTTTTCCAGCTTTCACACGCATATGTAAGGGTTGATAGTACGTTTGATTTGAATAGTCTAAGTTTTGTGTTTGTGCTGATAAGTTTTGATTTCCACAACTTTTCAAGGCTTCTGAAAGACATTGCTGCTTTAGCTATTCTGATTCTAATTTCTTTACTTGTATCCCCTTCCCGATCAATGTGACTTCCAAGATAGATAAAGTGATCGGTCTCTTCCACTGGTTTATTTTCCATGTATATTCTGTCATCTGTTGGAATTTAGATTTTCATGACTTTAGTCTTTTCATGATTGATCTCAAGATTCATACACTCATTGTATACTCGTACACATGAGCTTTTAAACATCCACTAGGTACTATAGTTTTGACTGCATTGGATGTTTTTTCCTTTGAACTTTTAAGATGTATAATGTTTTTTTGTGTGTGTGTTTCTCCTCTGCTGACGGAAATATGTGTCAAAACATTGGCTTGTCTAAGTCTAGCCGTTCATATATTCTCGCAAAACTGTCACGTTCTGAATATAGTAATGTCCTATACAATGGCCTTGTATCTGTTTTAATGCGCAGCATGGATAATTTTTTTAGCTAGGGATATTGAGGCAATGTCGTTCCTCTCTTGCAGCTCAATTCTATACGATGACAATTGGACTGAGACAACTTATTTTATTATCAATCATTACTTCTTTGCGGCTCACGGAGAATGTGAGATATTTTGCACCTTCAATTTGTATGTTTTAAATTGATTGTAGTCACTAACTCCCTTTTAAGTAGACAGTATTCTTTAACTCATTTTTAAGTAGATTGTATTCGCTAACTCTTTTTAAATAGATTGTATTCTTTAACTCCTTTTTAAGTAGATTGAATTCGCTAACTCCTTTTTAAGTAGATTGTATTCGCTAACTTCTTTTTAAGTAGATTGTATTCACAAACTCTTTTCAAATAGATTGTATTCTTTAACTCCTTTTTAAGTAGATTGAATTCGCTAACTTCTTTTTAAGTAGATTGTATTCACAAACTCTTTTCAATTAGATTGTATTCGCTAACTCTTTTTAAATAGATTGTATTCTTTAACTCCTTTTTAAGTAGATTGAATGCGCTAACTCCTTTTTAAGTAGATTGAATTCGCTAACTCATTTTTAAGTAGATTGAATTCGCTAACTTCTTTTTAAGTAGATTGAATTCGCTAACTTCTTTTTAAGTAGATTGAATTCGCTAACTTCTTTTTAAATAGATTGTATTCTTTAACTCCTTTTTAAGTAGATTGTATTTGCTAACTTCTTCATCTTTTTTCTTGTACCACGAACCAACAAAGAAGTCAGTGGTGGGTACGCCATTTTTTCTGTGCTACTTACCCCTCATGTGTTTTTATTGTACCCCACTCTCATGCATCTCACTCTTTCCACCTTTTGAGTACCTGTTAGTAGTAGGAGGTGGACACAATGCTCCTGGTTTTTTAGTTGACCAAAGAGAAGGAGGAAAGGAGAAAGATTTCCTCCTTCAAGTACAAGAGTTATATAGAGACTACGGCAAGCCGCGGCAAGCTGCGGCAAGCTGCGGCAAGCCAGAGTGATGTCATGATATATATGTATATATGAATAGGGGTTGTATAGTGCATGAAGGGGTGAGTCATGTATTGGACATCAGTTTTTCCCGCCAAAGTGACTTCCAATAGGAGCTAGTGTGTGTGTGTGTTGTCCGGCTATAGACCACGCCCACTCCGGAAGTGAAACTACCATATTAGGGAGTAGTGATACGTTAGTTATTTCATAGTTATGGTGAGTATATATACATATAATAGTAATAGTAATAGTTATTATATTTACGTGGACGTAAATGGGCCTCGTATGTAAGATATGGACCATAAGTAGGTATATATACATACATATATATTGGCAAATCTTGCTGGCGGTATGAACCGGCAGCTCAATATCTCCCACCGTGCCACATAATGACCCAATCAATAAACCGCTCGCGTGAGTTTAATGATTATTGTCTCCAGCGAGCGCGAAACGCCAACAGGTTATGTAAAAAAAGGCGCGTACACGGTTTAATATATTCATTCGACTAGCGTCGGTCGGTCAGTCAGTCACGCGGTACCCACAGAGATAACACTGCTAGATACGTGTCCATATCTGTAAATCTACCACCAGAGCCTCACCGATAATATCCTACCAGAGCTGTAAATCTAACAGCTGATAACCAGAGGTGTTATACTGAAACAACGTCGGAGAAGCTAGGAGAACCACCCTTTAAAAACCAACATTATAAGAATACAGGTAAGTTGAAATTTTGCTTAAAATACATAACAATGTGTGTTTATTATCATAGTTTTATTAATGGAAACGAATTACGTAACATATAGGAACGTGTTCGGTAAGTGTCGTAACGGTCACAGAGCAAAGCTGTTACGAAATAGAGTCCACATCGTCGTATCCTTTTCGTTAGAGAAGTCTTGGAACTTTTTCCAACCTCCGTTTTTTACAAGCCAGTCTCCGAATAATCCACCGATAAACATCCCGGCAAAGAAAGCGAAGTTCTTTTCCAGAGAAGATATATCTGTATCAGAATCGTAAAAGTCTTTGACATGGTTCTTAATTAGTCGATAAGCCAGCGTATAAATAACCACGAGGCGGCCACAGTTTAAAATTCCATCTGAAACCATATAAACCACAATGGTCGCAAACGAGGCGTAAATATCCTTATCCCCGACTCCCAAAGTCATACCAGCGAATAACGAGTCATATCTCTCTGATACCGTATAGACTAGTTTAGCCATTGATTTATAAAACGGGGAAATCTTCTTTTTAGTGTTATCGTAAGTGTGGATAATATCAACAGCTAAGACCACAAATTCGTTCGAAATTGTACCCACACACATTTTACAATCAGAACTAGTCATTTTCGAATCCATATAAGATAAATTCAGAAGCGCGCGTGGTACGTGAAATCAATAATGTGAAACATGTCTGGACATGTTCGGTTATACATTACGCGTGAGTCACACAAACTGAGCGATGTACATGATTAAGTTCCACGAAGCTTATAGTTCCAGTCGCGTTAGTACACATATTGTAAAAGTGGTATGGTTATGATAGTGATATGAACATGATAGGGATAGAGACTCAAATATGTCGATAAAAGCTTTAGTAAACACCTAGATACCCGCTCACCGACAAAATATAATATTTAAAACTAACTGTTAATGGATGCGTGTTTTAGTTAAGTAATAAGTACGTAGATGTTGATAATGTGTTTTGAGTGTAAAGATTAAAGTACTGATAAGGGAGAGCTAGACCGAGAGAGAGAGAGAGAGAGAGAGAGAGAGATAGAAAGAAAAAAGAAAGAAAGGTAGAGAGAAAGAAAGAAAGAAAGAAATAATCGAAGCATACTGATACAGCATTGGCTGACGGTTAGAGGGAGTTATAATACGATCAGGAAGATGGGCTTTATAACATAACCGCTCACTGATAAAAATATAATTTTTAAAAGTAAGTGTTAATGGATGCATGTTTTATTTAATGAGAATTATGTTCGTTATGTGTTTTGAGTGGAAAGATTAAAGTACTGATAAGGGAGAGCTAGACCGAGAGAGAGAGAGAGAGAGAGAGAGAGAGAGAGAGAGAGAGAAGAAGAAAGAAAGAAAGAAAGAAAAAAGAAAGAAAGAAAGAAAGAAAGAAAGAAAGAAAGAAAGAAAAGAAAAGAAAGAAAGAAAGATTTGAAACGGTCTGATATAGCGGTGGTAGACGCTGAGACAGTTACAGTAAACTAGCGAAAGCGGAGAAATGAGTCATATCTGGCTATAGCGTTAATGATAGTAAGAGCGAAGGATGAGTTTTGAGTTGTACGGGGATGGTGTAAGACATGATAACCGGTGAGGTTAGGTGTGCTAATGAAGTGGTCGATAACTAATAAATGTCTAGTAACATATAGTATGTGTGCGTGCGTACATGTGTGTGTGTGTGCGCGCGCGTGCGTGTGCGAGCGCATGTTATATATGTATACTATTTCAATGTATTTTTGGTACGCACACTAAATGCGTGGTTTTATCTCGTTGACAGATGGCCTCACGTAACGAACTTGTAAGCAGACCACGCCACGTGTGTGAAACGTGTGGGAAAAGCTTTACACGGCGACACGATCTAGCCAGACACGTAGATAGTGCGCACGGCCAACAGAGATATCCGTGTCCTATATGCGGCTGCATCTTTACAAGATCCACAAATCTTACCAAACATGTGGCGAAGAAACACGCAGCATATGCATCTATATCATCGGCACCAGCACCGGCTACATCAAGGGCCCCGATAGTATTCTCTGCAACAGACAACAACGTTGCAGAGACCGGGGATGAAGAACACTCTATAAAGAAACCCCGAGTAGATAACACTCGTGGGGGTGAGCAGTCTAGAGACAGTACAGAACACATATCATCTGTACGCATTAATACTAAATACTCGTGTAAAGACTGCGGGAAAATCTTCAAAAGACAAGACAATCTAGATCGGCATGTAGACACTGTTCACAATAAACAGACATACCAGTGCCCTATATGTGTATGCGAATTTAACAGACAGGACAATCTAAGAACACATATTAAAAACAAACACCAACTACCGATATCAACAAGTACAAGCTCAACATCCTCGACATGACCATCAACCACCTCCACAACAGCAGTGTCAACCACCTCCACAACAGCAGTGTCAACCTCCTCCTCCTCAACACCGTCAACCTCCTCCGCCACCTCATCAGCTTCGATACCGACGACCTGTTCAAAGTCCAGAGCTGAACCAACAAATAAGAGGAAGCGGAATAATGAACAATCGATAGAGAGTCAACACAGCAAGAAGGCGCGAACGGATCTAGAATTAGACAGTTTAGCTAGTTTACCAGCAGATGTTAGACAGGTCTATGTCGACAACTGGTCTGCAATAAGGTCACATAGTAATAATAATAGGCATCTGTCAGTCCACACGGTCTTCCATAAACCAAATTCACCCCTAAGGGCAAACTGGGCAAATATCCTAAATCCCATCTTTAATAACCAAACACGTAGATTTAAAATAAATTATTCTCACAATTTCATCCTGCGGAATAAAGAAAACAATGATCTTCGGTTTTTCCATAGTAGTTTCAATAATAGTTTAATTCTTGCAACTCCGATGGTTATAAATAACAGAGCAGATTTTGATAGGTTCCTCACACAACTACAAGATAGCGACCCCTTAAACCACGCAAATCATAATAGACCGAGCACTAAATATAGCGTCGAAACCCTTCCCAGCACTTCGTTCTATTTCTATAATTTCGTAGAATATCCTATCGGGTGTCTAACCACCGAACTGCCACAACACATTACAAACAATAAATTCATTTATACATTACAAAATAGCAAGCATGGGCCAGCATATACTGATAATCTCTGTTTCTTTAGATGCGTAGCGTTATTTAGGGGTGGTAATCTCAGTAATTTACACACACCCACCAGCGATCTCCTGAAACAGTGGCATGACCACCAGGGGCTAGATATAGACGACGAGTTCCCCGGTGTAACGCTAGCGCAGATTCCCTCACTAGAGAAGTGTTTCGGTATTAACGTGGACGTCTTCGCTTTTGACAAAGACCAAGCCCTGTCCCCAATGCTAAGAGGTAGTACGACTTTTAGCGACACCTTACGAGTTCTATTTTACGAGGAACATTTTATGTATATAGAGGATATAGATAAGGCGGCCCGGGCTTTTTCTTGTCCTAAATGTGGAAAATTGTGGAAAAGTTTACGCCGCATGACAAGACACGAGAAGACATGTACCGGGGATAAGCGAAAAGACAAGTATATCGGAGGAGTTTATAAGAACAAAGAGGGTATACTCGAAACGATAGCTAATAGGGGTATAGAAGTTCCTAATAATTACGTGTATCCCTACAGAGCGACGTACGATTATGAATGTTACTTTAGTAATGTACCGACGACAGATGGAAACACTAGTAGTGTGACCGAATATGTAGCCAGGCATATTCCAATGTCTTGTGCCGTAGCCAGTAATATTCCGGGTTATGAGAAACCAGTATGTTTTGTGAGCGAAGGTGATTCTCAAAAATTAGTGAGTAAAATGATAGATTATCTAGAGACATTAGCGAAACGGGCATATATAATCTTACGCGGCAGTTTCAAACAGGTTTTTGACAGTTTAAGAGACAGGGGTGACTGTAGTGACCTCATAGCGAAACTCGAATCATACTTGAAAGAGCTCCCCGTTATAGGGTTCAACTCTGGAAAGTATGACTTAAACGTTATCAAACCCTATTTAATAAGACATTTCGTAGCTGGGGCGAACAAAGTAGAAAAAGCGAACGAAGAAGATGAAGAAGATGATGAAGAAGATGACGTTGAAGAAGAATTGAAAAATGATGACGATGAAGAAGAAGATGACGATGAAGAAGAAGATGATGAAGATGAAAATGAAGAAGAAGAAGAGCCGAAACAAAACAAAACTAAAAAAGGGGTGACCTCGCCCTTCAAGTTTATCGTTAAGCGCAATAATAATTTTATGTGCATCTCCACCAGTCGACTAAAGTTCTTAGATATTATAAATTATCTCGCCCCGGGGTTCTCTTATAGTAAATACTTGGCGGCGTACAAGATTAAAGAGACTAAAGGCGTATTTTGTTACGAGTATATTACCGATCTAAAAAAGTTAGACGAAACCTCTCTCCCCCCTCATGAGGCCTTCTTTTCGACGCTTAAAAACTGTAATATTTCAAACGAAGAGTACGAGTATTGTAACAAGATATGGGCGGACAATAACATGTCCACTCTCAGAGATTTTCTTGTTTGGTATAACAACAAGGATGTCGGGCCCTTCCTACTCGCATTAGAGAAACAGATCGAATTTTACGCGGGTTTAGGTGTAGATATGTTTAAGGACGCCATTTCAGTCCCCGGTGTGACGTTAAGATACCTCTTCAACACCATACCTAAAAACGTAGTCTTTTCGTTATGCGGTAAACGCGAGGCAGAGCTTCATAAAACACTTAGAGATAATATAGTGGGTGGTCCGAGCATAATCTTTCATCGCCACCACGAGAAGGACGAGACTCGAATCAGAGGTAATCCTCAAAACGTAGTAGAGAGTCTTAAAGGCTACGACGCAAACGCTCTGTATCTCTGGGCATTGATGCAGAAAATGCCCACTGACTTTCCAATTATACGAAAAGTTGAGGACGGGTTTAGACAACGTAAAGTTAATTATTACGATCAGCAGAGTAGAGAGTGGTTAACGTGGGTAGCTCACAAACACAACATTGAGTTGCGAACTCAATACAACGGGGGTGAGGTACCACTGGGACCTCGTAGGATTAGAGTGGATGGCTTCTGTCAAAAGAGTAACCTATCCGCTAATAATAAAGTCTGGCAGTATCATGGTTGTCTGACGCACGGCCATATCTGTCACCTCACTGAAAAACACAAAGGTGTTAACCCTATAAACAAAAAACCCTTGTCCGAGCTATACGACAAGACCCGGGAAATTCGCGAATATTTAACCAATGACGTTGGAGTTGACGTGGTTGAGATGTGGGAATGTGAGTGGCAAGAGCTAAAGAAAACCGACAGCACAATTATTCCGTTTCTTAAACAAGCCCTCCCCAGAGCAAAACCATCGTATGCCCGGGAAAAATTACCACTAACCATCGCGCAGATCTTGAAAGCTGTTAAAGACGAAACGCTGTTTGGTCTGGTAGAATGCGATATTCATGTCCCCGACTCTCTCAAGGAATATTTTAGCGAAATGACACCCATATTTAAAAACGTAGACGTGTGTAGAGACGATATAGGAGAGCTTATGAAGGAATACGCCGTGAAAAATAAATTATTGACGACCCCTAGACGTACCCTGATAGGTAGTTATATCGGGAAGAAAATTCTTTTGGCCACCCCCTTATTAAAATGGTATTTGGATCACGATCTAGAGGTAACCAACATCTACCAGGTGATCGAATACCACCCTGTTAGTTGTTTCAAACAATTTGGGGATACCGTATCCGACGCCAGACGAAAAGGGGATGTAGATGAGACGCAGTCCATTACGGGGGAGACCATGAAGTTGTTAGGGAATTCGGCGTACGGAAAAACTCTCACAGATAAAGCGAAACACTCGAACGTCGCGTACTGCGAGGGTGAGTCCGCTTCCAAGCTCGTTAACGACCCCCTATTTAAACATATGACAGATTTAGGAGTAGGGAATATATTCGAGGTGGAAATGTTAAAAAAGACGACGAGGTGGGACCTTCCGCTACAAATCGGCTACTTTGTATATCAATACGCCAAGCTACGGATGTTGCAATTTTATTACGATTTTTTAGACCGGTTCGTAGAGAGATCATACTTTCAGTTGTGTGAAATGGACACTGACAGTCTGTATTTGGCGTTAAGTAAACCTAGTTTAGCTGCCGCCGTTAGACCGCCTTTACTCGAAACTTTTTATAACGAGTACGATCAGTGGTTCCCCTCAGAGACCTGTAGCGTTCATCGGGAGGAGTTTGTTAGGAGTAAAGGTAAATTTAAGGTAGATTGTCGAGACTGCGAAAAAACAAAATTGTACCATAAACGTACCCCGGGTTTATTTAAGTTAGAGTACGAAGGGGATGGGATGGTATCGTTATGTAGTAAAACATACCACTGTTTTGGAGATTACTCAAAAACTAGTACTAAGGGGCTTAGCAAACATCACAATAAACTAGACAAAGATATATTTATGAAGGTTCTCAAGACACAACAGGCGCAGGGAGGGAAAAATGTGGGTTTTAAACGATATAAATCGAGTGTCTATACATATACACAGCACAGAAATTCTCTCTCTTATTTCTACATCAAACGCCGTGTGCACAACGACAATGTGACGACTTTTCCGTTAGGTATCTAGAGTATTTATATATATATATTATGTATATACAATGATACTTCTGTGATAGATTTATGTCCAGTGATAATGAACATATGTTTGTGTCGTTGTCACGTTTATATTGTATTAAAATATATCATTAAAAAAAGTATGCAGTTTTTTTCTATTGTATATACATGTCACGTGGTACTGTCTCGTAAGAATAATATGGATACTCTCAGTATCCTTGGTGTACTACCAGTATACCTGTGTGTAAAACAGAAAAAACGAGTTACAACATCTATGACTTTCACACCTATACAATCCATTATATACGTACACATAAATGACAAATAACACGAGGCATGTTTTGTAATTTATATATATTTTATTGATACAACACAACACCGATACTGCTCATGCAGTACATCTAGACACGACATTAAAACACAACATCTAAATGTTCAGCCTCAGCCTCTTTCTTCGTCTAAGATGACCCGGGGCAATCGTTGTTATTGGTTGAATCTTTTCAACGTTGTCAGTATCGTACACGGGAGTCCTGTAAGAACCATTATTTATCGAATAAGGTTCGTTGCATGCTGATGTAGATACTGGAAGTCTATGATCTGCCGTGGTCGATGGCTCGTTCGAGGGAAGAGGCTGTAGTGTTGTTGCATTAGCCTCGAGACGAGCACAATCGGCCAATAACTCGTCCTGCATAGCCACGAGCTCTTCGTTTCTACTAAGATGACCCGGAGATAGTGCTGGTACTGGCTGACTACTTTCGAAGTTGTCAGTATCGTAGAAAGGCGCCATGTAAAAGCCAGTATTTATGGAATATGGCTCGATACTCGGCGACGTGGATGCTGGAAGTGTGTGATCTAGTCTGATGTCGAGTTCGTTCAATGTATGAGTTTCTGGTTTTATTGCATTGGTTTCGAGACGCTCATACTCGGCCAATAACTCGTCCTGCATAGACACGAGGTGTTCAAATTCTGAACGATTCAACGTGATCCCATACTTGGTGGGATATTTTAAATTCGATGTCCCGAAAAATTTTCGAATATGGATCATAGTCGACCCTCTGTATGAAGACACAGACGCTACTTTCAGCCCTGTAGCCAATGGTCTATTCCTTATTTATCGTCAAATTTATTAGTCTCTGCTGCAGAGAATTATTTATTTATTTTTCTACCAGCGTATTTTAGGAGCTTCACTCTAGTTTGAAAAAAATTGGATGCATATATTATCTTTGAATAAAAAATGGTTGCATGATTAGTTCTGTGCTAGACTATACAAAAGTGTGTGTTTGGTTATTAAAAAAAGCCAAGTGAGATAGCGTCATGATCACTCTAAGTTCATCATCATCATTGAGTGCCGTCTCCGCATCGAAGTTTGGATACCATGGAGCGCCATTCTGCCTTGTCTCTTGCTTTGATGGTGCAGATTGTCAAAGACTGATTTGTCCATCTTTTGATGTTACTCGTCCATGTTAGTCTTGGTCTGCCTCTGTCTCTTTTACCTTGTATTTTCCCCTCCAGGATTACTTTTAGTAGTATATATATTGTTATATATATATATTTAGTAGTATATATATTGTTATATATATATATCCGATATATATATATCGGACCATATATTGTTCTTCGTTTTTTTCTATTGTTGTTTGTCTGTCAATTTTTCCGAGTGCTAACACATACTTCTTTGTTCTATTATTCCCTATTATCGCCTCGGAAGTTCCCCATATAATAATATTTATGTATTATTATTTGTACCCAGTATATTACCACTGGGAACTACTATTCGTGCTGTTTCGTCCAATAAATGTTTGTCTACAACACAAGTATTCAGCCCTACTGGGAGATACTTGCATTAATAGGAAAGTACAAATATACAATTTATTTCCGGTCTGTGATCGTTACCCTATGCTATAGTCATTGAGATCGCCTTTCGTGGAAGACACTACTGCAATAGCCAATTTTTTAGTTGGCTGCGTGGCAGTGTACCAAGCGTTCGGCTTCTCGTGGCAAGGCGCGGTGCCACTGAGTACGGGTTCGATCCCACTTCGGACCATATATTGTTCTTCGTTTTTTTCTATTGTTGTTTGTCTGTCAATTTTTCCGAGTGCTAACACATACTTCTTTGTTCTATTATTCCCTATTATCGCCTCGGAAGTTCCCCATATAATAATATTTATGTATTATTATTTGTACCCAGTATATTACCACTGGGAACTACTATTCGTGCTGTTTCGTCCAATAAATGTTTGTCTACAACACAAGTATTCAGCCCTACTGGGAGATACTTGCATTAATAGGAAAGTACAAATATACAATTTATTTCCGGTCTGTGATCGTTACCCTATGCTATAGTCATTGAGATCGCCTTTCGTGGAAGACACTACTGCAATAGCCAATTTTTTAGTTGGCTGCGTGGCAGTGTACCAAGCGTTCGGCTTCTCGTGGCAAGGCGCGGTGCCACTGAGTACGGGTTCGATCCCACTTCGGACCATATATTGTTCTTCGTTTTTTTCTATTGTTGTTTGTCTGTCAATTTTTCCGAGTGCTAACACATACTTCTTTGTTCTATTATTCCCTATTATCGCCTCGGAAGTTCCCCATATAATAATATGTATGTATTATTATTTGTACCCAGTATATTACCACTGGGAACTACTATTCGTGCTGTTTCGTCCAATAAATGTTTGTCTACAACACAAGTATTCAGCCCTACTGGGAGATACTTGCATTAATAGGAAAGTACAAATATACAATTTATTTCCGGTCTGTGATCGTTACCCTATGCTATAGTCATTGAGATCGCCTTTCGTGGAAGACACTGCTGCAATAGCCAATTTTTTAGTTGGCTGCGTGGCAGTGTACCAAGCGTTCGGCTTCTCGTGGCAAGGCGCGGTGCCACTGAGTACGGGTTCGATCCCACTTCGGACCATATATTGTTCTTCGTTTTTTTCTATTGTTGTTTGTCTGTCAATTTTTCCGAGTGCTAACACATACTTCTTTGTTCTATTATTCCTTACTTTTAGTAGGCTGTTGTGTCTTTTAACTTGGCCCAAAAATCGCATTTGTCTTGTTTGAATTGTGTTTAGTAGTTCTCTTTTCATTTTTAGTTGTTTTAAGACTTCATCGTTTGTTTTTTTTTCTTTCCATCAAATTCTACCTATTCTTCTATATATCAACATTTCAAAGGCTTCAATTCTCTGTTCTGTTTTCTTGTCTAATGTCCATGTTTCTGCACCATATATGAATATTGAGAAGATGTAAGATTTTGCTATTCTTAGTTTTAGCCCTGGTGTTATTTGTTTTGATGTTAGCATATTTTTCATAGCATTAAAATGTATACTTTATATTTATTTAAAAAAAAAAAACTTTTTGCCATTCCTATTCTTTTGTTTATTTCAGTTGTACATTTTCCATCAGTGGTTATATAGTATGTCCCAGGTAGCTGTAGCTGTAGCTGTAGCTGTAGCTGTGAACTGTCTCCAGGTCTATTCCTTCCCTAATCTTAAGTTACAACGCGTCATAAATACCATTCGCATTATTTCCTCCCCTTTAATTGGTCGGTGGTCGCTACCATTCAGGCCTAGTGAAAGAAAGATCTTGCTTGCGTTCGCCCGATGACTAAAGGAGTACACCTCTTCATCATCCGCCCTTTAAAGGACGTTAAGTGGGCGTGTCAACGTTGGGTTGTGGTTTGCAGTATAACTGTTATATTTGCGCCTTCGGCCCAACACATCCAATTACAGCATGACATTTTTGAGTACCGGGTTGTCTTCCCTTTTCGATCCCTACTCGCTTGGCTAGACTAGACAGGTTAATCTGTTACTAGAGGCACCACGGAGAGGTGGAGCAGGGTCTGGATGGTTCTGGTTCACCGATCCTGCCGCAAGCCATCAGCTGTGGGTCGTTGACAACTTTTAGCTCTGGTGATGTGAGGCGCGTCTTCGTCTCCGAAAGAAAGATCTGAAGTGGATGGAGTTTCTTCATTTTCTTCCTCTCTTCTTTTGTCAGTTGTTTTATCGCCTCTCAGAGTCAATGAGATTAAATAGTTTGCACCTTTGACTGTTTCGCCGGCCTCGGATAGAGCCATGTTTTCAACGTTCTCTAGTATCTGTCTCCTTTTGTTTTCCCAAGAACGACCACTCAGATAATTTAATTCTTCTTTCAGATATCTGTCCTCTTGTGTCTTTCAGCGTCGAGTGAAAATGGAGGGAAATCTTGATTGTGCACTTTAGCCGCTGCTATATAGCGTTTTGTATGGTGTAAGAAATCTCGCTTCTCAAACTTATTAGTGGTTTGGTCTGCCCCTTCTGTTGTTGCATCTCTTGTTAAAGTTTGACCTTTTGTGGAATGTTATTTCTCCGATAACCGAGATACATGTTCAAATCATTTAATGTTTTTGTCTGTGGGTGAAGCCCTGAACAGGTGAATCTTGCACTGTCTGTGGGTGAAGCCCTGAACAGGTGAATCTTGCACTGTCTGTTTGATAGCTTTTAGATTATGTTGACTTCTTTCTGTCACGTGGCCAACATAGTTAATTTAATGAAGTGATTGATCTTCTGAAGCAGGAATTGTATTTTAAATAAATGATAGGGCTGGCTGGTTTGGAGGTAAGGCATCGACCTCTTGCAGAAATATTCAGAGTTCACATCCCGCAAAACAGGGGTGGGGGTGTGTGTGGGGGGGGGGGGGTTCTCTTGGAACCTGTGGTTTCTTTCTCGCTCTACCTGATATTTTGATCTTCTTCCTCTTCTTTTCTCTTTCACTGATACCTAAAAGGTGTCGTGATTATATCATTTGTCGTTCTTGAGCTGCTCGAACTGTTTGAATTAGTGATTTTCCTTTGTTGTTACATTTCTCTGTCACTGTATCTATCCATCTTCTTGTGGGTCTTCCTCTTGGTCTTTTTCCATGCATTCTTGAGAAGAACGCCCTTGATGGTGATTGGTGAGGATTCATTCTGACCAGGTGGCCAAACCATTTAAGTTGTTGTTGTTCTATATATTCTTGGCAGGGTTTTGTACCTACCATTTCTCTTATGGTTTCAATTGGTATTCAATCTCTTCTTGTGTTGTTTGTTACTTTTCTCAAGCATCGTATCTCACATGTATTGATCTTTCTTAATTGTGATTTAGAAGGGGTCCAAATAATTTGGTAGTGAGATTAAATGTCTAGACCTCTCTGTGTAGTGAAATTAAATGTCTAAACCTCTCTGTGTAGTGAGATCCAATGTCTAGACCTCTCTGGGTATTGAAATCAAATGTCTTCATTTGATATGTTTTCATTTGATTGAATGCGTCTTCTTTATTTCCCTCATTTCTGTTTCAGGTGTGGTGCGTAACATTGTTATATTTCTCTACGAATCGTGATCTGAAAATAGGTTTTAATTCTCTAGCAAGATCTTGAGTAAACTGTCCACTCCCTTGGTTTTTGATTAAGCACATGTGCTGAAAGGGAGCCGCGATAACTCAGTGGTTAGTGAACTGGACTACAAAAGACAAGAGGTCAGGTTCGATCCTGATCGATGGCTTCCATGTTAACCCAGCCTTTAATGGGTACCGGATTTTCTTCTGCGAAAGTAAAGCGGCACGGGCGTAATACCGACCCCATTACCCCAAAAATCATGTGCCGAAGGTCTATAAACATTATAGTCACTAACATCATATTCCCTATACGCCACTTGGCTTGACGGGGATCTTTTATTTTTAGAAGTTAGACCTAAACGATATATTGATATCCTCTTGGTATGACAATTATGGACGGTTGGATATGTTACACTTTATTTATTTGTTACAAATATTCAGATTTTACTGACATGAACCTTGAGATATATATTCTTGAGGTGAAGCAATTAATTAGAGTAGTTATCGTGTTAGAATCTCAGTTAAAAGCTACAAGAGGTTCAAAATCAACGACTTCGGTTTTAGTGGATGGTCATTGTATACATTTTAACCAGTAAAATACTACTATTGGTAGACTGTCCTGGTCATGTTATGAGTCGAGGCAACGAAGGAGCTGAAAGCTGGCCTCATTTACGTCTGTCGTGGAGATGATTGACATGTATGAAAGCTAGAGGAAGATGATAGATTAGATGAGATTGTTTCCTAGATGATATAGATGAGATTGTTTCCTAGATGATATAGATGAGATTGTTTCCTAGATGATATAGATGAGATTGTTTCATAGATGATATAGATGAGATTGTTTCTTAGATGATATAGATGAGATTGTTTCATAGATGGTATAGATGAGATTGTTTCATAGATGATATAAATGAGATTGTTTCCTAGATGATATAGATGAGATTGTTTCATAGATGATATAGATGAGATTGTTTCCTAGATGATATAGATGAAATTGTTTCATAGATGATATAGATGAGATTGTTTCTTAGATGATATAGATGAGATTGTTTCATAGATGATATAGATGAGATTGTTTCCTAGATGATATAGATGAGATTGTTTCCTAGATGATATAGATGAGATTGTTTCATAGATGGTATAGATGAGATTGTTTCATAGATGATATAGATGAGATTGTTTCCTAGATGATATAGATTAGATTGTTTCATAGATGGTATAGATGAGATTGTTTCATAGATGATATAAATGAGATTGTTTCCTAGATGATATAGATGAGATTGTTTCCTAGATGATATAGATGAGATTGTTTCCTAGATGATATAGATGAGATTGTTTCCTAGACAATATAAATGAGATTGTTTCCTAGATGATAGGATGAGATTTGTTTCCTAGATGATATAAATGAGATTGTTTCCTAGATGATATAGATGAGATTGTTTCATAGATGATATAGATGAGATTGTTTCCAGATGATATAGATGAGATTGTTTCCTAGATGACATAGATGAGATTGTTTCTTAGATTACATTGCGATTGTGACTCCCGCGACAGCTACTCTGTGGAAGTCCTCAACGTCTACGACACCCGCGACAGGTACACTGTGGAAATCCTCAGCGTCTACGACTCCCGCGACAGCTACTCTGTGAAAGTCCTCAACGTCCGTGACTCCCGCGACAGCTACTCTGTGGAAGTCCTCAACGTCCTTACTCCGACTCCCGCGACAGCCACTCTGTGGAAGTCCTCAACGTCCGTGACTCCCGCGACAGCTACTCTGTGGAAGTCCTCAACGTCCGTAACTCCGACTCCCGCGACAGCTAATCTGTGGAAGTCCTCAATGTCCGTGACTCCCGCGACAGCTACCCTGTGGAAGTCCTCAACGTTGGTAACTCCGACTCCCGCGACAGCTACTCTGTGGAAGTCCTCAACGTCCGTAACTCCGAATCCCGCGACGGTTACTCTATGGAAGTCCTCAACGTCCGTAACTCCGAATCCCGCGACGGCTACTCTATGGAAGTCCTCAACGTCCGTAACTCCGAATCCCGCGACGGCTACTCTATGGAAGTCCTCAACGTCCGTAACTCCGAATCCCGCGACAGCTACTCTGTGGAAGTCCTCAACGTCCGTAACTCTGAATCCCGCGACAGCTACTCTGTGGAAGTCCTCAACGTCCGTAACTCTGAATCCCGCGACAGCTACTCTGTGGAAGTCCTCAACGTCCGTAACTCTGAATCCCGCGACAGCTACTCTGTGGAAGTCCTCAACGTCCGTAACTCTGAATCCCGCGACAGCTACTCTGTGGAAGTCCTCAACGTCCGTAACTCTGAATCCCGCGACAGCTACTCTGTGGAAGTCCTCAACGTCCGTAACTCTGAATCCCGCGACAGCTACTCTGTGGAAGTCCTCAACGTCCGTGACACAACAAGAATCAAGCGATACAACAACAACCAATGGACACAACAAGAATCATGGGAAACAACAACCAATGGACACAACAAGAATCATGGGAAACAACAACCAATGGACACAACAAGAATCATGGGAGACAACAACCAATGGACACAACAAGAATCATGGGAAACAACAACCAATGGACACAACAAGAATCATGGGAAACAACAACCAATGGACACAACAAGAATCATGGGAAACAACAACCAATGGACACAACAAGAATCATGGGAAACAACAACCAATGGACACAACAAGAATCATGGGAAACAACAACCAATGGACACAACAAGAATCATGGGAAACAACAACCAATGGACACAACAAGAATCATGGGAAACAACAACCAATGGACACAACAAGAATCATGGGAAACAACAACCAATGGACACAACAAGAATCATGGGAAACAACAACCAATGGACACAACAAGAATCATGGGAAACAACAACCAATGGACACAACAAGAATCATGGGAAACAACAACCAATGGACACAACAAGAATCATGGGAAACAACAACCAATGGACACAACAAGAATCATGGGAAACAACAACCAATGGACACAACAAGAATCATGGGAAACAACAACCAATGGACACAACAAGAATCATGGGAAACAACAACCAATGGACACAACAAGAATCAAGGGACACAACAAGAATCAAGGGACACAACAAGAATCATGGGAAACAACAACCAATGGACACAACAAGAATCATGGGAAACAACAACCAATGGACACAACAAGAATCATGGGAAACAACAACCAATGGACACAACAAGAATCAAGGGACACAACAAGAATCAAGGGACACAACAAGAATCAAGGGACACAACAAGAATCAAGGGACACAACAAGAATCAAGACATCTCAGACGAGTCTCCGCCTTGCACTGGTCAAGAAGCTAATACACCTCCACAACTGTTAGAGAGTTATGATGGTAGTAACAATGCTGAAGTAGCGTTTGCGTGGCAAGGCGCTGTGCCACTGAGTACGGGTTCGATCTTTCTTTGGTCCATATATTGTTCTTTGTTTTTTTTTCTGTTGTTGATTATTTGTCATTTTTTCCCCGAGTGCTGTAAACATACCTCTTCCTCTGAATTGATTCGCTGATTATCGCTTCGGAAGTTTCCCTCTATAATAATATACATGTATTATTATTTGTCTCTAGTAACAATGCTACAACTAAATGTGAACAAATCGATGCACTGGGACCAGACAAAGAGATATACAAACAAGTTCAAATCGGATGAGATAATCAAACATACGAATGGAGCAGTGCGAGGTAATCTAAATCACTCAGATGCCGACACACGATGTTGATGATTGTGTCTCAGAGTTATAGCCCTCGCATTAATTTGCAATAACTGACAAACATTCTCCAAAGTGCAATCTCGTGTACCTGTTCTTGCGTACCTGGCTCATCAAGTACAAACAATTTTATGCCAACAATCTTCGCACCTTCTCACATGTGAAAATCTTCCGGGATAAAAAAAAAGAAATATAATTCTGAAGCTATAATTAAAGTGGACTACATAAAACAAGAAGCTTAAGAAATGTGGATTAGTTCGTCGAAATAGTAATACAGCTCCTGTTTTTGAAGGAAAGTTTAAAACCACCGTAAAGTAGATTTACTTGTTGATCTCCTTCACAAACGATCAACCTTTCAATGTTGGGGCACAATTTTGTCATTTTGGTGTTGAGATCTTGCACTTGAGAACTGCGGAAGTCAATGGTCTGGTTAAAGAGTTCCTTCAGACAGACTGTGGTGAGAGCAACTATATGGCTATACTTTTATAATAACATGCTACTAAATATTGGGTTATTTTTAATTATACCTTTCTAAATCACATTCAAGAAAGATCAATACATGTGAGATGCGATGCTTGAGAAAAGTAACAAACAACACAAGAAGAGATAGAATACAAATGAACAACAACTTAAATGGTTTGGCCACCTGGTCAGAATGAATCCTCACCAATCACCATAAAGGACGTTCTTCTCAAGAATGCATGGAAAAAGACCAAGAGGAAGACCCAGAAGAAGATGGAAAGATACAGTGACAGAGACATGTAACAACAAAGGAAAATCACTAATTCAGACAGTTCGAGCAGCTCAAGAACGACAAATTATATAACCACTACACCTTTTCGGTACCAGTGAGAAAGGAAAAAGAAGAAGAAGAAGAAGAAGCATATAATTGGGAGCCTCGGTGGCCGAGTGGTTAGTGTGCTTGCTTCATGACCAGAAGGGTCCATGTTCGATCCCCATGCAGTGGCAAATTTTTTTTTCGGACTAACAAGGCTCCGGGGCTCACCCAGCCTCTAAAAATGGGTACCAGAGGTTTTTCTTGGGAAGTAATTGTACCTTCTGTATCTATAAAGCTGCAAAGATACATGAATGCGTTCATGTCTTCCTGTTCCTGGTGTACTAATGACGTAATGTTAGGGGTTAAGACAAAGAAATACAAATGAATGCATACAAATGTAAAGCTGCAGTAAAGCTGTATGTGAGCGAAAAAATTGTAAAAAATGGTATGGTAAAAGCTTTACGTGATTAGTAGACGACACAGATTTGAACGACGTTTCAGCTCAATAGGCCTTCAGCAGGAACAAACAAACACACACATACACACACACACAGATATGTAAGTAAATAAAACTAATCCTACATAGCTAACTAGTAACGAAACTTCCAAAACAAAATAATCGAGATTCGTTAAAGAAAAGAAAAATGACTTCCCTGTGGCGTGGACCGTGGTCAGAATGGGAAAAGGCGAGTCACACGGGTGTAGCTGTAATTATACCCTCTGGTCAGGTGAAGGGTTATAAAAATACATGAGTGGAGGGAACGCTGTCTAGGTTACCTCGACTGCAAAGACACTGACAATGTCTAAAAGTATCTAAGGGCCCATAAATACATGTATACACACACACACATGCGTGTATACATATATACACGTACAAACAGACGTGCACATATTTATACATATCAACATACACATATATATATACATTCACACACATACATATGCATACAAACAAGCACACACATGCATGCATATATATATATATATACCAATACCCATACATATGAACACATACATGCATGTGCACATCCATACGGGGACAATCATATATGTGTAGAAATTACCGCATAATGCACGCATAATCAGAGGGGTTCACACCGGGGTCAGTGTGCAAACACAAAGGAGAAAAAATGTATCACTCAGATGCCGACACACGATCTGAGTGATACAAGTGTCCTTGACATATGAGGGAAGAACAGTAGAATAACAGGAGTAGTAGGAGGTGGACACAATGCTCCTGGTTTTTTAGTTGACCAAAGAGAAGGAGGAAAGGAGAAAGATTTCCTCCTTCAAGTACAAGAGTTATATAGAGACTACGGCAAGCCGCGGCAAGCTGCGGCAAGCTGCGGCAAGCCAGAGTGATGTCATGATATATATGTATATATGAATAGGGGTTGTATAGTGCATGAAGGGGTGAGTCATGTATTGGACATCAGTTTTTCCCGCCAAAGTGACTTCCAATAGGAGCTAGTGTGTGTGTGTGTTGTCCGGCTATAGACCACGCCCACTCCGGAAGTGAAACTACCATATTAGGGAGTAGTGATACGTTAGTTATTTCATAGTTATGGTGAGTATATATACATATAATAGTAATAGTAATAGTTATTATATTTACGTGGACGTAAATGGGCCTCGTATTTAAGATATGGACCATAAGTAGGTATATATACATACATATATATTGGCAAATCTTGCTGGCGGTATGAACCGGCAGCTCAATATCTCCCACCGTGGCACATAATGACCCAATCAATAAACCGCTCGCGTGAGTTTAATGATTATTGTCTCCAGCGAGCGCGAAACGCAACAAGTGTAAACTAATGAGCGATCTGTCTCGGTACGCGGTTAGCAGACAATAAGACATAGGTTAATAACAATACTTATGATCTCGATACGCGTATCGTGTTAGCAAATAAGGTTCGTAAGTTATAAAATAACGACATAAATCTACCTCGCGACAGTCGTAGGTATGGATCCAACCTGGAATCATCCGTTTACGGCGCTAGTCGCAGGACCGACGGGATGCGGAAAAAGTGTGTTTGTTAGGCGCTTTATCGATCACGTGTCAGAAATGATCGGACCCGCGCCAGAGGAAATAATCTACTGTTACGGCGAGTGGCAATCGATGTACGATACGATGAAGGGTGTTCAGTTTAACGAAGGGCTACCCGACATGGACCAATGGCGAGGAGATAGGACACGTCTGTTGGTCATAGACGATCTGATGAACGAAACCGACGATAGGGTCACGAAACTATTTACCAAGGGAAGTCATCATAGAAATATAAGCGTCGTGTATATAGTACAGAATCTCTTTAGCAAAAACAAGGAACAGCGGACGATAAGTCTCAACAGTCATTACATAGTTCTGTTTAAAAACCCGAGAGACGGGTCTCAGATTACGAATCTGGCCAAACAAATGTACCCGGGGCGCGTGTCGTACGTGCAAGAAAGTTTTAAAGACGCGACATCGGTTCCACACGGGTATTTATTAATTGACCTTCGGCAAGAGACGCCGGATCATCTAAGGCTGCGCACAAATATTTTTCCTAAAGAACAGCAGGTAGTCTACATCCCAAAATAAGGAACATGGGCGAGTCGGTCAAAAGACACGGAGAGATGTTGCGTTTTCTGTGCTCGGCTAAACCACCAGCTGTAAAGGCCGCGATGAAAACAGCGTCGCCTGATCTCATAAGAACTCTGTGCGAATGCTGCCACAACGTGTTAAAAGGTAACGTTCGGCTCACGCCGGCTCAGAAGAGACGGTTGCAGCGCCATAATCACGACCTGAGGATTCTCGCACGAAAACAGACGACCGTGAAAAAGAGAAAACAGATTCTACAAAAGGGTGGTTTTATCGGCGCTCTGATTAAACCAGTTCTGTGTATCCTGAGCGGTATTCTGGGCATGTGAACGATGGCCAAGAAAATGATTTTGATAGATCCTCGACTGGTAGAGTCTGTAAATCACCACCAAATCGCGTATACGCCACCCGAGTCACTAAAAGACACCCTAGGAGATCTGGATACGCAAATGCAACGAGTCCTGGAAAGAGAGGACATGTCACCACGCGACAAAGCCAGACTGTATCAGCAGACATTGCAACGGTATCTGCAACGTCTCGATCAGTACAGACACAAACCTCTAGGTGTAGTGGACATTAAACAGGCACCCCCATCCCCCGACGCGATTACAACACCACCAACCGCGGTACTTAAAGACGAAGTCGACGAAAAAATTCCTCAGTCAGCGCCAAGCGCGCCTAGGCCGAAAACGAAAGCGGTCACTCACAAAGAAGTTGTGGGCACGTACAGACTCAGGAAAAGAAGAAAAAGTAAAATTCCAAAACCAAACTGGGAGTCATGGCCAAACGAGTAGATAAGATGTTAAGAAGCCGTTACTACGATCCGAATCGACCGGGTGCCTACGGGGGTGTGGGTGGTTTACAGCGTAGTACAAAACTAAGCTCTGCAAAAATTAAAGAATGGCTGAGTCTGCAGGATGCTTATACTCTACACAAACCCGTTGTTAGAAAATTTAAGAGACGACCCATCATCGTGGGTGGTATGAATCAGCAGTTCCAGGCTGATCTGATCGATCTGAGACAATTAAGAAGATACAACGACGCGTTCTCGTATCTCGTTACGTGTATCGACGTTTTTGCGAAGTATGCTTGGGCAGTTCCGATACGGTCGAAAACCGCAAAAAATCTAGTGGAGGCCGTGAGCGAAATATTTGCCGAGCGCAAACCGATACATCTTCAAACGGACAAAGGATCCGAATTCGTCAACAAAACTTTCCTAAAGTTTCTCAAGGAAAATGGAGTCCATTTCTTCACTACGGAGAACGAGGATATAAAGGCAGCGATCGTAGAACGATTTAACCGAACGTTAAAAGAGAAAATGTGGAAATTTTTTACGAAAACGAACAAATTGAGATATGTGGATGCGTTACCCACCTTACTCAGAAACTACAATAATTCGTATCACAGGAGCATTAAAACGGCGCCGGTCCACGTAAATTCGGCCAATCAAGAACAAGTCTGGAACACGTTGTATAATAAACTATCGGGGAGAGACAATAGACAGTCAGTGGCGATCAATAACCGTTATAAAGAAGGTGATCGAGTTAGGATAGCTCAAGCCAGAGCTAATTTCAAAAAGGGGTATACACCATCGTGGACGGAAGAACTGTTTACAATCAGTCGTGTAAACAAAAACACTAACCCGGTAACCTACGTTGTGAAAGATGATTCTGGTGAAGAGTTGAAAGGGTCGTTTTATACAGAAGAGCTTCAGAAAGTCGGCGAAAAACGGGTGTATCGAATAGAAGCCATCTTAGAAGAGAGGAAAGTTGGTGGAAAAAAACAGTACTTAGTCAAATGGTTCGGTTACACCTCGGCATTTAACACTTGGATTTTGAGCGATCAAGTATCGAGATACAGAGACTGACGAAATGGAGGGGGATGAACACGTGCAAACTTTTCTGAGTACGGTAGTTGAACGAGAAGAAACGAAGAACGACGAAGGGACCAGTCACGATAGCAGAACCTCACTCTGGCCTGTTTTCGGTAAACTGCTCCCGCGAATGGAAATCGTTTTTCTCTGCCAAATGATCGTTATATATGCCGTAATCGGCGTGGCTTTATTTAATCTGACGGGTGGAAACGGTGAGGGTCAGGACGGAAAGATTTGGATCGCGCTCCTGAGCAGTTGTCTGGGTTACATGCTTCCAAATCCCAAGTTGGAGACGAGACGGTGAATCAAGGAAGATGAGTTTTTACATCACAGCCCCCAGCAACGCTTCGATGCAAATTTATCCTGAAAATAGTCCTGGAAACTTTTTCGTCAAACTCCCTCAAACTATCGAACTGAACGCAAACTACGAAGTCGGTTTGGCCGAGATACAATTTCCAAACACTCATTTCAACGTCCTACCCGGCGATATCTGGATCCGTTATGAAACCTCTAGTATCACAGCAGTAACAATGGAACTGGCGCCGGGGTTATACAAGACAGCGGATAACTTTATCGATGCTTTAAATAAAGTGATTTTGGAAAAAACACCCGGCGTCAATATGAGATTTTTTTATAAAAAAAAACGAAAATAAGGCCATCTTTAAAGTCGTTGAACAAGGAGCCTCGGTTACCATAAGCGAGGAATTGAAAAGTATCTTAAGCTTCCCATCGAATCGCGTGACAGACGCTAACGTGGCCCTGCACGGCGAGAAAGAAATAAATTTGGAAGCTCAAACTAGAAACGTGTACGTCTATTGCGATCTAGTGTCACCCAGAGTGGTGGGGGATGTTCTGGTACCCTTACTGAGGACAGTTCCTATTTTGGAGAAAACCACCACATCCATATTTCGCATCTACGACAAACCCCACTATGTCCCCCTGAGCAGGTTCTCCTTCGACAGGTTAGAAATTCTTTTAACTAACGACAGGGGAGTTACGATCCCATTTACATCCGGAACGTCGGTACTGACGTTACATTTCAGAGCGCGGAAGCACTTCGATCTGGAATAATGGTGAGACACACGCCGCTTCATCGAAATGCTAAGTTATACGAAGAGTGTTGCTTTAATCAAGCCGGCCACGGCCTCCCGGTATTTGTCGGAGGTAGAAGTCAGCGAGGGCGCGGTATCGGAAGTTTTTTCGGAGGTATCGGAAGAGCAATTTTACCGTGGCTAAAAACAGGAGGTAAGGCATTACTCAGAGAAGGTGTCGGCACGGGACTACAAGTCGCGCAAGACGCATTGGCGGGAAGAAACATTGGAGAGTCGTTTAAAGAAAGAGCTAAAAAATCCGGTCAGCGTTTAATTCATGGAGCCATCAGTCATCTGGCCGGTGGCGATACAGGCCAACAAACCGGAAGCGGTAGAAGAAGGAAAAGACGAGCAGCTCCACCTGGGATGCCGGCAAGAAGAATAAAAACGACGAAACGACGCGATCACTCTCATTCCGCATCCAAGAAGGCTAAGAGGACAAACTATTCGGACATATTCGGTTAAGCGATATGGCGTTAGTGCATCCCAAGTCTTGCGAGTGTTTCCATTCTGGACTAGATTTGTTTAGCGTTCCACCGACTCAGACATCTCTTGATTCTGCCCAGTTTGTAGAAGTTTCCCCCTTGGCGTCTCTGGCATCTGGGGCCCCTATAGAATTTTCCATCAGCGGAAATTCGGACGAATACATCGATTTTTCCAACACGTATCTGCATATGAGAGCAAAAATTACGCTGTCCAACGGTGACAATATACCAAATGATGTTGATGTTGCGCCTGTGAACTATTTTCTGCACAGTCTAATCTCGCAAGTCGACGTATCTCTCAACGATACTTTGATTTCAGCTTCTGAAAACACCTACCCTTTTCGAGCATACCTAGAAGCCACTCTCAACCATAGCAAGGAATCTAAGAAAAGTTATCTCACGAGCGCGCTCTACTACACCGATACTCCCAAACACGCGGATGACACCCAAGGTGACTCCAATGCGGGTCTTAAAACTCGTCGAAATCTGGCCCGAGGTAGCCATGAGCTGGATATGATAGGGCGACTTCACTCTGATATTTTTGCTCAGGAGCGTTACATGCTAAACAGGGTTGACGTGAAAATTAAGTTGACCCCCTCAAAGGACGTATTTAACATCATAGCTCACGACAAAACTGTCGGTTATAAAAGTGTCATCACCTACGCCGCGCTGTTGGTGAGGAAAGCCTCAGTTAATCCGGCCATTTCGCTGGCTCACGAAAAGGCTCTCTTACGAGGCAATGCGCGATACCCCATGAAGAGAGTTATGATTAAAACATTTGCCATTCCTAAAGGCATGTTATCTCATTCCCAAGACAACCTATTCCTGACTCAAACACCAACGCGACTAGTCCTCGGCTTACTGGACTCGGCTGCATTTAATGGAAGTTACGACACCAACCCCTTCAATTTTAAAAACTTTGGCCTTACCTACTTAAACATCACCGTCGCCGGTCATAGTATTTGGGGTAAACCTCTATCTACCGAATTTGACCGCGGTCAGTACGCTCGCGCCTACTTCAAGTCCATGCTGGCGTTGGGTCTTGTGGGAACAGACGCTGGTAACGGAATAGATTATAACGACTTCAAGAACGCCTACACTCTTTTTGCATTCGATCTCAGCCCAAGTCTTTTGAACACCGAACAATTTGAGCTGGCAAAATCAGGGCCCGTCGCCATCGAGCTCAAATTTGCGACGATCACGCCTAATCCTATACAGGTCCTAGTTTACGCAGAACTGGATTCCGTGGTGGAGATCTCTAAAACGAGACAGATTCTTACAGATTACACAGCGTAAACACTTCGACAATGAATACGAGAGATATTCTCAAAGTACTTATGTCTGACATTTTTGTGAGACGGTGTTCCATTGTTAGCGTAGTGGCTCGCAATCGGTTACCTCGCTATATCGATCCAACTAAAACAGCAGCCTTCGTTATCAATACAGATCCCAGCTGTCTACCTGGCTCTCACTGGGTCGCCCTCTACTACAACGCTATGGGGCAGTTTGAGTATTTCGACAGTTTCGGGTTTTCTCCCAGACATACCGAGATCATCGATTTTATCGAGAGGAATTCGAACAGACCTCTCATCTACAACTCGCGTCAGTTACAAGATCTTGTTAGTAACGCGTGTGGACTGTACTCTGTGTATTTTCTACTGATTAAAACACGAGGAGGATCAATGCAAAGGGTCTTAATGCCGTTTACCTCATCCACCAGACAACACATAAACGATCGAATCGTGTATCGACTAGTAGCACCGAAGCTTATGGCGCAAAATTTAAAATTTCTAGTGCAATGACGTCAGTGGCTAAAAATATCGCAGACAAGTCTGGACACGAATTTTAGTGTTTAAAAATCCGGACTAAACCGGATCTATAATCTGACCTATGCTATAAAAGTCGCGGGTGAGAAAGCGCCAGTCACACATCGCTCAGTGCTGAGATACAGAAGATGCTGACAAACGTCGAGGCTACACCAGTTGTCGATGTACCCACTAGCTGGGTCTACGTTACAGCAGATCGTGAAATGGTCAAACCATTGGCTACAGGGCTGAAAGTAGCGTCTGTGTCTTCATACAGAGGGTCGACTATGATCCATATTCGAAAATTTTTCGGGACATCGAATTTAAAATATCCCACCAAGTATGGGATCACGTTGAATCGTTCAGAATTTGAACACCTCGTGTCTATGCAGGACGAGTTATTGGCCGAGTATGAGCGTCTCGAAACCAATGCAATAAAACCAGAAACTCATACATTGAACGAACTCGACATCAGACTAGATCACACACTTCCAGCATCCACGTCGCCGAGTATCGAGCCATATTCCATAAATACTGGCTTTTACATGGCGCCTTTCTACGATACTGACAACTTCGAAAGTAGTCAGCCAGTACCAGCACTATCTCCGGGTCATCTTAGTAGAAACGAAGAGCTCGTGGCTATGCAGGACGAGTTATTGGCCGATTGTGCTCGTCTCGAGGCTAATGCAACAACACTACAGCCTCTTCCCTCGAACGAGCCATCGACCACGGCAGATCATAGACTTCCAGTATCTACATCAGCATGCAACGAACCTTATTCGATAAATAATGGTTCTTACAGGACTCCCGTGTACGATACTGACAACGTTGAAAAGATTCAACCAATAACAACGATTGCCCCGGGTCATCTTAGACGAAGAAAGAGGCTGAGGCTGAACATTTAGATGTTGTGTTTTAATGTCGTGTCTAGATGTACTGCATGAGCAGTATCGGTGTTGTGTTGTATCAATAAAATATATATAAATTACAAAACATGCCCCGTGTTATTTGTCATTTATGTGTACGTATATAATGGATTGTATAGGTGTGAAAGTCATAGATGTTGTAACTCGTTTTTTCTGTTTTACACACAGGTATACTGGTAGTACACCAAGGATACTGAGAGTATCCATATTATTCTTACGAGACAGTACCACGTGACATGTATATACAATAGAAAAAAACTGCATACTTTTTTTAATGATATATTTTAATACAATATAAACGTGACAACGACACAAACATATGTTCATTATCACTGGACATAAATCTATCACAGAAGTATCATTGTATATACATAATATATATATATAAATACTCTAGATACCTAACGGAAAAGTCGTCACATTGTCGTTGTGCACACGGCGTTTGATGTAGAAATAAGAGAGAGAATTTCTGTGCTGTGTATATGTATAGACACTCGATTTATATCGTTTAAAACCCACATTTTTCCCTCCCTGCGCCTGTTGTGTCTTGAGAACCTTCATAAATATATCTTTGTCTAGTTTATTGTGATGTTTGCTAAGCCCCTTAGTACTAGTTTTTGAGTAATCTCCAAAACAGTGGTATGTTTTACTACATAACGATACCATCCCATCCCCTTCGTACTCTAACTTAAATAAACCCGGGGTACGTTTATGGTACAATTTTGTTTTTTCGCAGTCTCGACAATCTACCTTAAATTTACCTTTACTCCTAACAAACTCCTCCCGATGAACGCTACAGGTCTCTGAGGGGAACCACTGATCGTACTCGTTATAAAAAGTTTCGAGTAAAGGCGGTCTAACGGCGGCAGCTAAACTAGGTTTACTTAACGCCAAATACAGACTGTCAGTGTCCATTTCACACAACTGAAAGTATGATCTCTCTACGAACCGGTCTAAAAAATCGTAATAAAATTGCAACATCCGTAGCTTGGCGTATTGATATACAAAGTAGCCGATTTGTAGCGGAAGGTCCCACCTCGTCGTCTTTTTTAACATTTCCACCTCGAATATATTCCCTACTCCTAAATCTGTCATATGTTTAAATAGGGGGTCGTTAACGAGCTTGGAAGCGGACTCACCCTCGCAGTACGCGACGTTCGAGTGTTTCGCTTTATCTGTGAGAGTTTTTCCGTACGCCGAATTCCCTAACAACTTCATGGTCTCCCCCGTAATGGACTGCGTCTCATCTACATCCCCTTTTCGTCTGGCGTCGGATACGGTATCCCCAAATTGTTTGAAACAACTAACAGGGTGGTATTCGATCACCTGGTAGATGTTGGTTACCTCTAGATCGTGATCCAAATACCATTTTAATAAGGGGGTGGCCAAAAGAATTTTCTTCCCGATATAACTACCTATCAGGGTACGTCTAGGGGTCGTCAATAATTTATTTTTCACGGCGTATTCCTTCATAAGCTCTCCTATATCGTCTCTACACACGTCTACGTTTTTAAATATGGGTGTCATTTCGCTAAAATATTCCTTGAGAGAGTCGGGGACATGAATATCGCATTCTACCAGACCAAACAGCGTTTCGTCTTTAACAGCTTTCAAGATCTGCGCGATGGTTAGTGGTAATTTTTCCCGGGCATACGATGGTTTTGCTCTGGGGAGGGCTTGTTTAAGAAACGGAATAATTGTGCTGTCGGTTTTCTTTAGCTCTTGCCACTCACATTCCCACATCTCAACCACGTCAACTCCAACGTCATTGGTTAAATATTCGCGAATTTCCCGGGTCTTGTCGTATAGCTCGGACAAGGGTTTTTTGTTTATAGGGTTAACACCTTTGTGTTTTTCAGTGAGGTGACAGATATGGCCGTGCGTCAGACAACCATGATACTGCCAGACTTTATTATTAGCGGATAGGTTACTCTTTTGACAGAAGCCATCCACTCTAATCCTACGAGGTCCCAGTGGTACCTCACCCCCGTTGTATTGAGTTCGCAACTCAATGTTGTGTTTGTGAGCTACCCACGTTAACCACTCTCTACTCTGCTGATCGTAATAATTAACTTTACGTTGTCTAAACCCGTCCTCAACTTTTCGTATAATTGGAAAGTCAGTGGGCATTTTCTGCATCAATGCCCAGAGATACAGAGCGTTTGCGTCGTAGCCTTTAAGACTCTCTACTACGTTTTGAGGATTACCTCTGATTCGAGTCTCGTCCTTCTCGTGGTGGCGATGAAAGATTATGCTCGGACCACCCACTATATTATCTCTAAGTGTTTTATGAAGCTCTGCCTCGCGTTTACCGCATAACGAAAAGACTACGTTTTTAGGTATGGTGTTGAAGAGGTATCTTAACGTCACACCGGGGACTGAAATGGCGTCCTTAAACATATCTACACCTAAACCCGCGTAAAATTCGATCTGTTTCTCTAATGCGAGTAGGAAGGGCCCGACATCCTTGTTGTTATACCAAACAAGAAAATCTCTGAGAGTGGACATGTTATTGTCCGCCCATATCTTGTTACAATACTCGTACTCTTCGTTTGAAATATTACAGTTTTTAAGCGTCGAAAAGAAGGCCTCATGAGGGGGGAGAGAGGTTTCGTCTAACTTTTTTAGATCGGTAATATACTCGTAACAAAATACGCCTTTAGTCTCTTTAATCTTGTACGCCGCCAAGTATTTACTATAAGAGAACCCCGGGGCGAGATAATTTATAATATCTAAGAACTTTAGTCGACTGGTGGAGATGCACATAAAATTATTATTGCGCTTAACGATAAACTTGAAGGGCGAGGTCACCCCTTTTTTAGTTTTGTTTTGTTTCGGCTCTTCTTCTTCTTCATTTTCATCTTCATCATCTTCTTCTTCATCGTCATCTTCTTCTTCATCGTCATCATTTTTCAATTCTTCTTCAACGTCATCTTCTTCATCATCTTCTTCATCTTCTTCGTTCGCTTTTTCTACTTTGTTCGCCCCAGCTACGAAATGTCTTATTAAATAGGGTTTGATAACGTTTAAGTCATACTTTCCAGAGTTGAACCCTATAACGGGGAGCTCTTTCAAGTATGATTCGAGTTTCGCTATGAGGTCACTACAGTCACCCCTGTCTCTTAAACTGTCAAAAACCTGTTTGAAACTGCCGCGTAAGATTATATATGCCCGTTTCGCTAATGTCTCTAGATAATCTATCATTTTACTCACTAATTTTTGAGAATCACCTTCGCTCACAAAACATACTGGTTTCTCATAACCCGGAATATTACTGGCTACGGCACAAGACATTGGAATATGCCTGGCTACATATTCGGTCACACTACTAGTGTTTCCATCTGTCGTCGGTACATTACTAAAGTAACATTCATAATCGTACGTCGCTCTGTAGGGATACACGTAATTATTAGGAACTTCTATACCCCTATTAGCTATCGTTTCGAGTATACCCTCTTTGTTCTTATAAACTCCTCCGATATACTTGTCTTTTCGCTTATCCCCGGTACATGTCTTCTCGTGTCTTGTCATGCGGCGTAAACTTTTCCACAATTTTCCACATTTAGGACAAGAAAAAGCCCGGGCCGCCTTATCTATATCCTCTATATACATAAAATGTTCCTCGTAAAATAGAACTCGTAAGGTGTCGCTAAAAGTCGTACTACCTCTTAGCATTGGGGACAGGGCTTGGTCTTTGTCAAAAGCGAAGACGTCCACGTTAATACCGAAACACTTCTCTAGTGAGGGAATCTGCGCTAGCGTTACACCTGGGAACTCGTCGTCTATATCTAGCCCCTGGTGGTCATGCCACTGTTTCAGGAGATCGCTGGTGGGTGTGTGTAAATTACTGAGATTACCACCCCTAAATAACGCTACGCATCTAAAGAAACAGAGATTATCAGTATATGCTGGCCCATGCTTGCTATTTTGTAATGTATAAATGAATTTATTGTTTGTAATGTGTTGTGGCAGTTCGGTGGTTAGACACCCGATAGGATATTCTACGAAATTATAGAAATAGAACGAAGTGCTGGGAAGGGTTTCGACGCTATATTTAGTGCTCGGTCTATTATGATTTGCGTGGTTTAAGGGGTCGCTATCTTGTAGTTGTGTGAGGAACCTATCAAAATCTGCTCTGTTATTTATAACCATCGGAGTTGCAAGAATTAAACTATTATTGAAACTACTATGGAAAAACCGAAGATCATTGTTTTCTTTATTCCGCAGGATGAAATTGTGAGAATAATTTATTTTAAATCTACGTGTTTGGTTATTAAAGATGGGATTTAGGATATTTGCCCAGTTTGCCCTTAGGGGTGAATTTGGTTTATGGAAGACCGTGTGGACTGACAGATGCCTATTATTATTACTATGTGACCTTATTGCAGACCAGTTGTCGACATAGACCTGTCTAACATCTGCTGGTAAACTAGCTAAACTGTCTAATTCTAGATCCGTTCGCGCCTTCTTGCTGTGTTGACTCTCTATCGATTGTTCATTATTCCGCTTCCTCTTATTTGTTGGTTCAGCTCTGGACTTTGAACAGGTCGTCGGTATCGAAGCTGATGAGGTGGCGGAGGAGGTTGACGGTGTTGAGGAGGAGGAGGTTGACACTGCTGTTGTGGAGGTGGTTGACACTGCTGTTGTGGAGGTGGTTGATGGTCATGTCGAGGATGTTGAGCTTGTACTTGTTGATATCGGTAGTTGGTGTTTGTTTTTAATATGTGTTCTTAGATTGTCCTGTCTGTTAAATTCGCATACACATATAGGGCACTGGTATGTCTGTTTATTGTGAACAGTGTCTACATGCCGATCTAGATTGTCTTGTCTTTTGAAGATTTTCCCGCAGTCTTTACACGAGTATTTAGTATTAATGCGTACAGATGATATGTGTTCTGTACTGTCTCTAGACTGCTCACCCCCACGAGTGTTATCTACTCGGGGTTTCTTTATAGAGTGTTCTTCATCCCCGGTCTCTGCAACGTTGTTGTCTGTTGCAGAGAATACTATCGGGGCCCTTGATGTAGCCGGTGCTGGTGCCGATGATATAGATGCATATGCTGCGTGTTTCTTCGCCACATGTTTGGTAAGATTTGTGGATCTTGTAAAGATGCAGCCGCATATAGGACACGGATATCTCTGTTGGCCGTGCGCACTATCTACGTGTCTGGCTAGATCGTGTCGCCGTGTAAAGCTTTTCCCACACGTTTCACACACGTGGCGTGGTCTGCTTACAAGTTCGTTACGTGAGGCCATCTGTCAACGAGATAAAACCACGCATTTAGTGTGCGTACCAAAAATACATTGAAATAGTATACATATATAACATGCGCTCGCACACGCACGCGCGCGCACACACACACACATGTACGCACGCACACATACTATATGTTACTAGACATTTATTAGTTATCGACCACTTCATTAGCACACCTAACCTCACCGGTTATCATGTCTTACACCATCCCCGTACAACTCAAAACTCATCCTTCGCTCTTACTATCATTAACGCTATAGCCAGATATGACTCATTTCTCCGCTTTCGCTAGTTTACTATAACTGTCTCAGCGTCTACCACCGCTATATCAGACCGTTTCAAATCTTTCTTTCTTTCTTTTCTTTTCTTTCTTTCTTTCTTTCTTTCTTTCTTTCTTTCTTTCTTTCTTTCTTTCTTTCTTTCTTTCTTTCTTTCTCTCTTTCTTTCTCTCTCTCTCTCTCTCTCTCTCTCTCTCTCTCGGTCTAGCTCTCCCTTATCAGTACTTTAATCTTTCCACTCAAAACACATAACGAACATAATTCTCATTAAATAAAACATGCATCCATTAACACTTACTTTTAAAAATTATATTTTTATCAGTGAGCGGTTATGTTATAAAGCCCATCTTCCTGATCGTATTATAACTCCCTCTAACCGTCAGCCAATGCTGTATCAGTATGCTTCGATTATTTCTTTCTTTCTTTCTTTCTCTCTACCTTTCTTTCTTTTTTCTTTCTATCTCTCTCTCTCTCTCTCTCTCTCGGTCTAGCTCTCCCTTATCAGTACTTTAATCTTTACACTCAAAACACATTATCAACATCTACGTACTTATTACTTAACTAAAACACGCATCCATTAACAGTTAGTTTTAAATATTATATTTTGTCGGTGAGCGGGTATCTAGGTGTTTACTAAAGCTTTTATCGACATATTTGAGTCTCTATCCCTATCATGTTCATATCACTATCATAACCATACCACTTTTACAATATGTGTACTAACGCGACTGGAACTATAAGCTTCGTGGAACTTAATCATGTACATCGCTCAGTTTGTGTGACTCACGCGTAATGTATAACCGAACATGTCCAGACATGTTTCACATTATTGATTTCACGTACCACGCGCGCTTCTGAATTTATCTTATATGGATTCGAAAATGACTAGTTCTGATTGTAAAATGTGTGTGGGTACAATTTCGAACGAATTTGTGGTCTTAGCTGTTGATATTATCCACACTTACGATAACACTAAAAAGAAGATTTCCCAGTTTTATAAATCAATGGCTAAACTAGTCTATACGGTATCAGAGAGATATGACTCGTTATTCGCTGGTATGACTTTGGGAGTCGGGGATAAGGATATTTACGCCTCGTTTGCGACCATTGTGGTTTATATGGTTTCAGATGGAATTTTAAACTGTGGCCGCCTCGTGGTTATTTATACGCTGGCTTATCGACTAATTAAGAACCATGTCAAAGACTTTTACGATTCTGATACAGATATATCTTCTCTGGAAAAGAACTTCGCTTTCTTTGCCGGGATGTTTATCGGTGGATTATTCGGAGACTGGCTTGTAAAAAACGGAGGTTGGAAAAAGTTCCAAGACTTCTCTAACGAAAAGGATACGACGATGTGGACTCTATTTCGTAACAGCTTTGCTCTGTGACCGTTACGACACTTACCGAACACGTTCCTATATGTTACGTAATTCGTTTCCATTAATAAAACTATGATAATAAACACACATTGTTATGTATTTTAAGCAAAATTTCAACTTACCTGTATTCTTATAATGTTGGTTTTTAAAGGGTGGTTCTCCTAGCTTCTCCGACGTTGTTTCAGTATAACACCTCTGGTTATCAGCTGTTAGATTTACAGCTCTGGTAGGATATTATCGGTGAGGCTCTGGTGGTAGATTTACAGATATGGACACGTATCTAGCAGTGTTATCACTGTGGGTACCGCGTGACTGACTGACCGACCGACGCTAGTCGAATGAATATATTAAACCGTGTACGCGCCTTTTTTTACATAACCTGTTGGCGTTTCGCGCTCGCTGGAGACAATAATCATTAAACTCACGCGAGCGGTTTATTGATTGGGTCATTATGTGGCACGGTGGGAGATATTGAGCTGCCGGTTCATACCGCCAGCAAGATTTGCCAATATATATGTATGTATATATACCTACTTATGGTCCATATCTTAAATACGAGGCCCATTTACGTCCACGTAAATATAATAACTATTACTATTACTATTATATGTATATATACTCACCATAACTATGAAATAACTAACGTATCACTACTCCCTAATATGGTAGTTTCACTTCCGGAGTGGGCGTGGTCTATAGCCGGACAACACACACACACACTAGCTCCTATTGGAAGTCACTTTGGCGGGAAAAACTGATGTCCAATACATGACTCACCCCTTCATGCACTATACAACCCCTATTCATATATACATATATATCATGACATCACTCTGGCTTGCCGCAGCTTGCCGCAGCTTGCCGCGGCTTGCCGTAGTCTCTATATAACTCTTGTACTTGAAGGAGGAAATCTTTCTCCTTTCCTCCTTCTCTTTGGTCAACTAAAAAACCACGAGCATTGTGTCCACCTCCTACTACTCCTGTTATTCTACTGTTCTTCCCTCATATGTCAAGGACACTTGTATCACTCAGATCGTGTGTCGGCATCTGAGTGATACATTTTTTCTCCTTTGTGTTTGCACACTGACCCCGGTGTGAACCCCTCTGATTATGCGTGCATTATGCGGTAATTTCTACACATATATGATTGTCCCCGTATGGATGTGCACATGCATGTATGTGTTCATATGTATGGGTATTGGTATATATATATATATGCATGCATGTGTGTGCTTGTTTGTATGCATATGTATGTGTGTGAATGTATATATATATGTGTATGTTGATATGTATAAATATGTGCACGTCTGTTTGTACGTGTATATATGTATACACGCATGTGTGTGTGTGTATACATGTATTTATGGGCCCTTAGATACTTTTAGACATTGTCAGTGTCTTTGCAGTCGAGGTAACCTAGACAGCGTTCCCTCCACTCATGTATTTTTATAACCCTTCACCTGACCAGAGGGTATAATTACAGCTACACCCGTGTGACTCGCCTTTTCCCATTCTGACCACGGTCCACGCCACAGGGAAGTCATTTTTCTTTTCTTTAACGAATCTCGATTATTTTGTTTTGGATGTTTCGTTACTAGTTAGCTATGTAGGATTAGTTTTATTTACTTACATATCTGTGTGTGTGTGTATGTGTGTGTTTGTTTGTTCCTGCTGAAGGCCTATTGAGCTGAAACGTCGTTCAAATCTGTGTCGTCTACTAATCACGTAAAGCTTTTACCATACCATTTTTTACAATTTTTTCGCTCACATACAGCTTTACTGCAGCTTTACATTTGTATGCATTCATTTGTATTTCTTTGTCTTAACCCCTAACATTACGTCATTAGTACACCAGGAACAGGAAGACATGAACGCATTCATGTATCTTTGCAGCTTTATAGATACAGAAGGTACAATTACTTCCCAAGAAAAACCTCTGGTACCCATTTTTAGAGGCTGGGTGAGCCCCGGAGCCTTGTTAGTCCGAAAAAAAAATTTGCCACTGCATGGGGATCGAACATGGACCCTTCTGGTCATGAAGCAAGCACACTAACCACTCGGCCACCGAGGCTCCCAATTATATGCTTCTTCTTCTTCTTCTTCTTCTTTTTCCTTTCTCACTGGTACCGAAAAGGTGTAGTGGTTATATAATTTGTCGTTCTTGAGCTGCTCGAACTGTCTGAATTAGTGATTTTCCTTTGTTGTTACATGTCTCTGTCACTGTATCTTTCCATCTTCTTCTGGGTCTTCCTCTTGGTCTTTTTCCATGCATTCTTGAGAAGAACGTCCTTTATGGTGATTGGTGAGGATTCATTCTGACCAGGTGGCCAAACCATTTAAGTTGTTGTTCATTTGTATTCTATCTCTTCTTGTGTTGTTTGTTACTTTTCTCAAGCATCGCATCTCACATGTATTGATCTTTCTTGAATGTGATTTAGAAAGGTATAATTAAAAATAACCCAATATTTAGTAGCATGTTATTATAAAAGTATAGCCATATAGTTGCTCTCACCACAGTCTGTCTGAAGGAACTCTTTAACCAGACCATTGACTTCCGCAGTTCTCAAGTGCAAGATCTCAACACCAAAATGACAAAATTGTGCCCCAACATTGAAAGGTTGATCGTTTGTGAAGGAGATCAACAAGTAAATCTACTTTACGGTGGTTTTAAACTTTCCTTCAAAAACAGGAGCTGTATTACTATTTCGACGAACTAATCCACATTTCTTAAGCTTCTTGTTTTATGTAGTCCACTTTAATTATAGCTTCAGAGTTATATTTCTTTTTTTTTATCCCGGAAGATTTTCACATGTGAGAAGGTGCGAAGATTGTTGGCATAAAATTGTTTGTACTTGATGAGCCAGGTACGCAAGAACAGGTACACGAGATTGCACTTTGGAGAATGTTTGTCAGTTATTGCAAATTAATGCGAGGGCTATAACTCTGAGACACAATCATCAACATCGTGTGTCGGCATCTGAGTGATTTAGATTACCTCGCACTGCTCCATTCGTATGTTTGATTATCTCATCCGATTTGAACTTGTTTGTATATCTCTTTGTCTGGTCCCAGTGCATCGATTTGTTCACATTTAGTTGTAGCATTGTTACTAGAGACAAATAATAATACATGTATATTATTATAGAGGGAAACTTCCGAAGCGATAATCAGCGAATCAATTCAGAGGAAGAGGTATGTTTACAGCACTCGGGGAAAAAATGACAAATAATCAACAACAGAAAAAAAAACAAAGAACAATATATGGACCAAAGAAAGATCGAACCCGTACTCAGTGGCACAGCGCCTTGCCACGCAAACGCTACTTCAGCATTGTTACTACCATCATAACTCTCTAACAGTTGTGGAGGTGTATTAGCTTCTTGACCAGTGCAAGGCGGAGACTCGTCTGAGATGTCTTGATTCTTGTTGTGTCCCTTGATTCTTGTTGTGTCCCTTGATTCTTGTTGTGTCCCTTGATTCTTGTTGTGTCCCTTGATTCTTGTTGTGTCCATTGGTTGTTGTTTCCCATGATTCTTGTTGTGTCCATTGGTTGTTGTTTCCCATGATTCTTGTTGTGTCCATTGGTTGTTGTTTCCCATGATTCTTGTTGTGTCCCTTGATTCTTGTTGTGTCCCTTGATTCTTGTTGTGTCCATTGGTTGTTGTTTCCCATGATTCTTGTTGTGTCCATTGGTTGTTGTTTCCCATGATTCTTGTTGTGTCCATTGGTTGTTGTTTCCCATGATTCTTGTTGTGTCCATTGGTTGTTGTTTCCCATGATTCTTGTTGTGTCCATTGGTTGTTGTTTCCCATGATTCTTGTTGTGTCCATTGGTTGTTGTTTCCCATGATTCTTGTTGTGTCCATTGGTTGTTGTTTCCCATGATTCTTGTTGTGTCCATTGGTTGTTGTTTCCCATGATTCTTGTTGTGTCCATTGGTTGTTGTTTCCCATGATTCTTGTTGTGTCCATTGGTTGTTGTTTCCCATGATTCTTGTTGTGTCCATTGGTTGTTGTTTCCCATGATTCTTGTTGTGTCCATTGGTTGTTGTTTCCCATGATTCTTGTTGTGTCCATTGGTTGTTGTTTCCCATGATTCTTGTTGTGTCCATTGGTTGTTGTTTCCCATGATTCTTGTTGTGTCCATTGGTTGTTGTCTCCCATGATTCTTGTTGTGTCCATTGGTTGTTGTTTCCCATGATTCTTGTTGTGTCCATTGGTTGTTGTTTCCCATGATTCTTGTTGTGTCCATTGGTTGTTGTTGTATCGCTTGATTCTTGTTGTGTCACGGACGTTGAGGACTTCCACAGAGTAGCTGTCGCGGGATTCAGAGTTACGGACGTTGAGGACTTCCACAGAGTAGCTGTCGCGGGATTCAGAGTTACGGACGTTGAGGACTTCCACAGAGTAGCTGTCGCGGGATTCAGAGTTACGGACGTTGAGGACTTCCACAGAGTAGCTGTCGCGGGATTCAGAGTTACGGACGTTGAGGACTTCCACAGAGTAGCTGTCGCGGGATTCAGAGTTACGGACGTTGAGGACTTCCACAGAGTAGCTGTCGCGGGATTCAGAGTTACGGACGTTGAGGACTTCCACAGAGTAGCTGTCGCGGGATTCGGAGTTACGGACGTTGAGGACTTCCATAGAGTAGCCGTCGCGGGATTCGGAGTTACGGACGTTGAGGACTTCCATAGAGTAGCCGTCGCGGGATTCGGAGTTACGGACGTTGAGGACTTCCATAGAGTAACCGTCGCGGGATTCGGAGTTACGGACGTTGAGGACTTCCACAGAGTAGCTGTCGCGGGAGTCGGAGTTACCAACGTTGAGGACTTCCACAGGGTAGCTGTCGCGGGAGTCACGGACATTGAGGACTTCCACAGATTAGCTGTCGCGGGAGTCGGAGTTACGGACGTTGAGGACTTCCACAGAGTAGCTGTCGCGGGAGTCACGGACGTTGAGGACTTCCACAGAGTGGCTGTCGCGGGAGTCGGAGTAAGGACGTTGAGGACTTCCACAGAGTAGCTGTCGCGGGAGTCACGGACGTTGAGGACTTTCACAGAGTAGCTGTCGCGGGAGTCGTAGACGCTGAGGATTTCCACAGTGTACCTGTCGCGGGTGTCGTAGACGTTGAGGACTTCCACAGAGTAGCTGTCGCGGGAGTCACAATCGCAATGTAATCTAAGAAACAATCTCATCTATGTCATCTAGGAAACAATCTCATCTATATCATCTGGAAACAATCTCATCTATATCATCTATGAAACAATCTCATCTATATCATCTAGGAAACAATCTCATTTATATCATCTAGGAAACAAATCTCATCCTATCATCTAGGAAACAATCTCATTTATATTGTCTAGGAAACAATCTCATCTATATCATCTAGGAAACAATCTCATCTATATCATCTAGGAAACAATCTCATCTATATCATCTAGGAAACAATCTCATTTATATCATCTATGAAACAATCTCATCTATACCATCTATGAAACAATCTAATCTATATCATCTAGGAAACAATCTCATCTATATCATCTATGAAACAATCTCATCTATACCATCTATGAAACAATCTCATCTATATCATCTAGGAAACAATCTCATCTATATCATCTAGGAAACAATCTCATCTATATCATCTATGAAACAATCTCATCTATATCATCTAAGAAACAATCTCATCTATATCATCTATGAAACAATTTCATCTATATCATCTAGGAAACAATCTCATCTATATCATCTATGAAACAATCTCATCTATATCATCTAGGAAACAATCTCATTTATATCATCTATGAAACAATCTCATCTATACCATCTATGAAACAATCTCATCTATATCATCTAAGAAACAATCTCATCTATATCATCTATGAAACAATCTCATCTATATCATCTAGGAAACAATCTCATCTATATCATCTAGGAAACAATCTCATCTATATCATCTAGGAAACAATCTCATCTAATCTATCATCTTCCTCTAGCTTTCATACATGTCAATCATCTCCACGACAGACGTAAATGAGGCCAGCTTTCAGCTCCTTCGTTGCCTCGACTCATAACATGACCAGGACAGTCTACCAATAGTAGTATTTTACTGGTTAAAATGTATACAATGACCATCCACTAAAACCGAAGTCGTTGATTTTGAACCTCTTGTAGCTTTTAACTGAGATTCTAACACGATAACTACTCTAATTAATTGCTTCACCTCAAGAATATATATCTCAAGGTTCATGTCAGTAAAATCTGAATATTTGTAACAAATAAATAAAGTGTAACATATCCAACCGTCCATAATTGTCATACCAAGAGGATATCAATATATCGTTTAGGTCTAACTTCTAAAAATAAAAGATCCCCGTCAAGCCAAGTGGCGTATAGGGAATATGATGTTAGTGACTATAATGTTTATAGACCTTCGGCACATGATTTTTGGGGTAATGGGGTCGGTATTACGCCCGTGCCGCTTTACTTTCGCAGAAGAAAATCCGGTACCCATTAAAGGCTGGGTTAACATGGAAGCCATCGATCAGGATCGAACCTGACCTCTTGTCTTTTGTAGTCCAGTTCACTAACCACTGAGTTATCGCGGCTCCCTTTCAGCACATGTGCTTAATCAAAAACCAAGGGAGTGGACAGTTTACTCAAGATCTTGCTAGAGAATTAAAACCTATTTTCAGATCACGATTCGTAGAGAAATATAACAATGTTACGCACCACACCTGAAACAGAAATGAGGGAAATAAAGAAGACGCATTCAATCAAATGAAAACATATCAAATGAAGACATTTGATTTCAATACCCAGAGAGGTCTAGACATTGGATCTCACTACACAGAGAGGTTTAGACATTTAATTTCACTACACAGAGAGGTCTAGACATTTAATCTCACTACCAAATTATTTGGACCCCTTCTAAATCACAATTAAGAAAGATCAATACATGTGAGATACGATGCTTGAGAAAAGTAACAAACAACACAAGAAGAGATTGAATACCAATTGAAACCATAAGAGAAATGGTAGGTACAAAACCCTGCCAAGAATATATAGAACAACAACAACTTAAATGGTTTGGCCACCTGGTCAGAATGAATCCTCACCAATCACCATCAAGGGCGTTCTTCTCAAGAATGCATGGAAAAAGACCAAGAGGAAGACCCACAAGAAGATGGATAGATACAGTGACAGAGAAATGTAACAACAAAGGAAAATCACTAATTCAAACAGTTCGAGCAGCTCAAGAACGACAAATGATATAATCACGACACCTTTTAGGTATCAGTGAAAGAGAAAAGAAGAGGAAGAAGATCAAAATATCAGGTAGAGCGAGAAAGAAACCACAGGTTCCAAGAGAACCCCCCCCCCCCACACACACCCCCACCCCTGTTTTGCGGGATGTGAACTCTGAATATTTCTGCAAGAGGTCGATGCCTTACCTCCAAACCAGCCAGCCCTATCATTTATTTAAAATACAATTCCTGCTTCAGAAGATCAATCACTTCATTAAATTAACTATGTTGGCCACGTGACAGAAAGAAGTCAACATAATCTAAAAGCTATCAAACAGACAGTGCAAGATTCACCTGTTCAGGGCTTCACCCACAGACAGTGCAAGATTCACCTGTTCAGGGCTTCACCCACAGACAAAAACATTAAATGATTTGAACATGTATCTCGGTTATCGGAGAAATAACATTCCACAAAAGGTCAAACTTTAACAAGAGATGCAACAACAGAAGGGGCAGACCAAACCACTAATAAGTTTGAGAAGCGAGATTTCTTACACCATACAAAACGCTATATAGCAGCGGCTAAAGTGCACAATCAAGATTTCCCTCCATTTTCACTCGACGCTGAAAGACACAAGAGGACAGATATCTGAAAGAAGAATTAAAAGAAGCAGCGAAAATTATCTGAGTGGTCGTTCTTGGGAAAACAAAAGGAGACAGATACTAGAGAACGTTGAAAACATGGCTCTATCCGAGGCCGGCGAAACAGTCAAAGGTGCAAACTATTTAATCTCATTGACTCTGAGAGGCGATAAAACAACTTACAAAAGAAGAGAGGAAGAAAATGAAGAAACTCCATCCACTTCAGATCTTTCTTTCGGAGACGAAGACGCGCCTCACATCACCAGAGCTAAAAGTTGTCAACGACCCACAGCTGATGGCTTGCGGCAGGATCGGTGAACCAGAACCATCCAGACCCTGCTCCACCTCTCCGTGGTGCCTCTAGTAACAGATTAACCTGTCTAGTCTAGCCAAGCGAGTAGGGATCGAAAAGGGAAGACAACCCGGTACTCAAAAATGTCATGCTGTAATTGGATGTGTTGGGCCGAAGGCGCAAATATAACAGTTATAATGCAAACCACAACCCAACGTTGACACGCCCACTTAACGTCCTTTAAAGGGCGGATGATGAAGAGGTGTACTCCTTTAGTCATCGGGCGAACGCAAGCAAGATCTTTCTTTCACTAGGCCTGAATGGTAGCGACCACCGACCAATTAAAGGGGAGGAAATAATGCGAATGGTATTTATGACGCGTTGTAACTTAAGATTAGGGAAGGAATAGACCTGGAGACAGTTCACAGCTACAGCTACAGCTACAGCTACAGCTACAGCTACAGCTACCTGGGACATACTATATAACCACTGATGGAAAATGTACACCTGAAATAAACAAAAGAATAGGAATGGCAAAAAGTTTTTTTTTTTTTAAATAAATATAAAGTATACATTTTAATGCTATGAAAAATATGCTAACATCAAAACAAATAACACCAGGGCTAAAACTAAGAATAGCAAAATCTTACATCTTCTCAATATTCATATATGGTGCAGAAACATGGACATTAGACAAGAAAACAGAACAGAGAATTGAAGCCTTTGAAATGTTGATATATAGAAGAATAGGTAGAATTTGATGGAAAGAAAAAAAACAAACGATGAAGTCTTAAAACAACTAAAAATGAAAAGAGAACTACTAAACACAATTCAAACAAGACAAATGCGATTTTTGGGCCAAGTTAAAAGACACAACAGCCTACTAAAAGTAAGGAATAATAGAACAAAGAAGTATGTGTTAGCACTCGGAAAAATTGACAGACAAACAACAATAGAAAAAAACGAAGAACAATATATGGTCCGAAGTGGGATCGAACACGTACTCAGTGGCACCGCGCCTTGCCACGAGAAGCCGAACGCTTGGTACACTGCCACGCAGCCAACTAAAAAATTGGCTATTGCAGTAGTGTCTTCCACGAAAGGCGATCTCAATGACTATAGCATAGGGTAACGATCACAGACCGGAAATAAATTGTATATTTGTACTTTCCTATTAATGCAAGTATCTCCCAGTAGGGCTGAATACTTGTGTTGTAGACAAACATTTATTGGACGAAACAGCACGAATAGTAGTTCCCAGTGGTAATATACTGGGTACAAATAATAATACATACATATTATTATATGGGGAACTTCCGAGGCGATAATAGGGAATAATAGAACAAAGAAGTATGTGTTAGCACTCGGAAAAATTGACAGACAAACAACAATAGAAAAAAACGAAGAACAATATATGGTCCGAAGTGGGATCGAACCCGTACTCAGTGGCACCGCGCCTTGCCACGAGAAGCCGAACGCTTGGTACACTGCCACGCAGCCAACTAAAAAATTGGCTATTGCAGTAGTGTCTTCCACGAAAGGCGATCTCAATGACTATAGCATAGGGTAACGATCACAGACCGGAAATAAATTGTATATTTGTACTTTCCTATTAATGCAAGTATCTCCCAGTAGGGCTGAATACTTGTGTTGTAGACAAACATTTATTGGACGAAACAGCACGAATAGTAGTTCCCAGTGGTAATATACTGGGTACAAATAATAATACATAAATATTATTATATGGGGAACTTCCGAGGCGATAATAGGGAATAATAGAACAAAGAAGTATGTGTTAGCACTCGGAAAAATTGACAGACAAACAACAATAGAAAAAAACGAAGAACAATATATGGTCCGATATATATATATCGGATATATATATATAACAATATATATACTACTAAATATATATATATAACAATATATATACTACTAAAAGTAATCCTGGAGGGGAAAATACAAGGTAAAAGAGACAGAGGCAGACCAAGACTAACATGGACGAGTAACATCAAAAGATGGACAAATCAGTCTTTGACAATCTGCACCATCAAAGCAAGAGACAAGGCAGAATGGCGCTCCATGGTATCCAAACTTCGATGCGGAGACGGCACTCAATGATGATGATGAACTTAGAGTGATCATGACGCTATCTCACTTGGCTTTTTTTAATAACCAAACACACACTTTTGTATAGTCTAGCACAGAACTAATCATGCAACCATTTTTTATTCAAAGATAATATATGCATCCAATTTTTTTCAAACTAGAGTGAAGCTCCTAAAATACGCTGGTAGAAAAATAAATAAATAATTCTCTGCAGCAGAGACTAATAAATTTGACGATAAATAAGGAATAGACATGCAAGAGAATAGAGGAAACGCCTGTTGGATTGATAAAAGAGTTAACTGGAACACATTTGTGCTGCTTGCTGACTAGTATTGGAACACCATTATTATTTGCAGCAATAAGATTAATCCAATGATTGATAGTATCAATAAAGCAATACCATAGACAGCCACTAAAGCGAGTCCCTTGGGCGCAAGACAAAATTACAAACAGTTATAGACAGACGAACTACAAAAGCTTGAGGACAAAGTGAATGAGGTCGGAACTATAGAAGTAGACATATCGATCAAAGCTACCGCAGCAAAATACAAATGGGCATTGAAACAAACCACGTGGGACTGGTGGAAGGAACATCAGCCAATCGGAGGTTAGACATAGGCGGTGAGAATTTATGGAAACGAGTCAGAGCTTTAAATGTAGAAATGACCGGGAACCAATTAATTACAATCACACTTCAAGACAAGAAAGGAGGGTGGGGTGGATTCTGGGTGGTCTCGAGGTAACAAGCCGGCCTCTAGACAAGAAGATCAAGGGTGCGGATCCTACCACAGGCGATGGGAATTTGTCACTTCAAATCCGTGTATATGGGAGTACCGTCTTTGGCAAAAAGAAAAAAAAAACGTTCTGAAAGAGGCCAAAGCAAAAAGAGAGCTAATTTCCAATATAAGTTAGAAACAATCATCATTATTTGACCATGTAATGAGAAGAGAACAACTAGAATATATTGTAACAACTGGGAAAATTGAGGGACGAAGAGATAGAGGGAAGCAAAGAGAAAAAATACCAGACAGCTTAAGAGAATGATGGGAGCCGCGATAGCTCAGTGGTTAGTGAATTGGACTACAAAGAACAAGAGGTAGGATTCGATCCCAACCGACGGCTTCCGGGTTCACCCAGCCTTAAATGGGTACCGGATTTTTTTTCTGGGAAAGTAAAGCGGCACGGGCGTAATACCGACCACATTACCCCAAAAATCATGTGTCGAAGGTCTGTAAAATTTATAGTCACTAACACCATATTTCCCTATACGCCACTTGGCGTGACGGGGGCACTTTACTTTTTTTTTAAGAGAATGGTTTGGCAGAATGTCAACAACAGAAATAAGAAATAACTGTTGAGATCGAAAATTGTGGAGAGACATGATCACCTACGCCGGCAGGCCCGGCACTTGATGATGATGACCGTCTTTGGGCATGTTTCAGCCCTCTTGGATCACAGGAAGGCTGGAGGTCCCGAGTGCGTTAGCGCACGTTAAACAATCTTTGGCAGTTGGAAACTAAAAAGTTTGCCCCAGAAACGACCCCTGTCTGGGAAACAGTGAAAAGGAAAATCTACGGAAAACGTGAAAACTCTCGAGGATAAGAGTAGCTCTGAAGTCTGTGAACATCTGCCTGTATGGCGGGGGGCTACCAGAGGACATGAAATAATATTCACGAAAAATTCAGTCCATTAGGACTTCGCTAGTGATATAAAGCTCGTGTAAACAAACAAACATATATCTGGATATCACGTGTTCTCAACCAACATATACTCAAGTATACTGATCCCACAAATAACGATAAAGTTAGTTCGCTGGGTCCTGGATACCAGTTACAGTGGACGTTCGTTTGTGTGAGACACCTTTAGACAGTAGACTACAGGACTTAGACACCCTTAGACAGTAGACTACAGGATTTAGACACCTTTAGACAGTAGACTACAGGACCTAGACACCTTTAGACAGTAGACTAGAGGACTTAGACACCTTTAGACAGTAGACTAGAGGATTTAGACACCTTTAGACAGTAGACTAGAGGACTTAGACACCTTTAGACAGTAGACTAGAGGATTTAGACACCTTTAGACAGTAGACTAGAGGACTTAGACACCTTTAGACAGTAGACTACAGGACCTAGACACCTTTAGACAGTAGACTAGAGGACTTAGACACCTTTAGACAGTAGACTAGAGGACTTAGACACCTTTAGACAGTAGACTAGAGGACTTAGACACCTTCAGACAGTAGACTACAGGACTTAGACACCTTTAGACAGTAGACTACAGGACTTAGACACCTTTAGACAGTAGACTACAGGACTTAGACACCTTTAGACAGTAGACTAGAGGACTTAGAGACACCTTTAGACAGTAGACTAGATGACTTAGACACCTTTAGACAGTAGACTAGAGGACTTAGACACCTTTAGACAGTAGACTACAGGACTTAGACACCTTTAGACAGTAGACTACAGGACTTAGACACCTGACAGTAGACTACAGGACTTAGACACCTTTAGACAGTAGAGTACAGGACTTAGACACCTTTAGACAGTAGACTACAGGACTTAGACACTTTCAGAGACTAGAAGGCCTAGACACCTTTAGACAGTAGACTAGAGGACTTAGACACCTTTAGACAGTAGTCAAGAGGACAGACACTTTCAGACGGTATATGTGACTTAGGAGTCTAAAGTGACCAGTTCTCAGGCGGTAGATGACGGTCTGCTGGAATCTGTAATTCGTGTATCGTTGTTGCGGATGTCCAGCGTTCTTTCCGGCCTTGAGTGGAATTTGTTGACTATGATGGTTTTAGCTTCTCTGTAGGTCACATAGTGGTGACACTGTGCCATTTTGATGCCTGTTCTGGATAGTGTCCGCCCTACAATTTCTGCCAATTCCACAGTGGAATGGCAGTCAGTGAATTACAGTTGCAGTTTTTCTACTCAATTTTGTTTGTTCCCGTGGAGTTTCTGGTCATTTGTGGTGCTTTGTATAGAGACTAGAAGTTTGATTTGCGTTCGCCAGCCTTCTATCTCTAGCTAGGTCCCGAGGTACAGAAATTTACGTCAATATCACTGTTTCATATATTTAACACCGACAGTTGTGTGCTCAGGTGTCCTCGCCTTATAGGCAGATGTTCACCCACTTCAGAGCTACCCTCATATTTTAATCAACGAAAGTTTTAACGTTTCGGGTAGATCCCCCCCCCCCAATTAATTTTGCTCAAGGAACGGTCATCTTTGGCCTACTCTTTTCGATCTTTGAACGGCCAAGAGTTCTTTAACGTGCGCAGAATGCACACAGGACCTGTTTTTCGTGTTTTCTGAAAAGGCTAGACATCGGATCTCACTACCCAGAGAGGGGGACTGGTTGATCTCAAGGCAAAACGCCGGCCTTGAGACAGAGAGGTTGTGGGTTCAAATCCCGGCTGCACCGGTTGGGATTTTTATTTATGATTTCTCTCTGCGGCAACCACCCCTGGTCTCAGCAGCGAGACCCGGCTTGAAACGTCAATTATTCATCGACGGAAAAAATATGAGTACCACTGAAGACAGAGTTAACTGCCTGTGCGGCGATGGACCCCTGTGCACACAGCTGACCGGGAAAAATGGATTGACACGCAAAATTCTGCTCCTAGTCTCTAGGGACTTCGTCAGAGGCCAAAACTGGCGAACGAAAAAAAAGATAAAATTAAATTAAATTAAAAAAAACTACCCAGAGAGCAAGGGAGGGTAAAACAACGGATTCGATATCTTTTCTATTTTTCTCCGTCTGTGGTGGGAATCGGTCCTGGGACCTTCTTGTTCAAAGGCCGACGTCTTACCTCTGGACCACTCAGCGCCCCCCCCCCCCCCCCCCCAGGTTGTTTAACTCGAAGTGATAGTCCAGACACAACCTTTTGCTTGTCATTAGCGACTCTCATCATTGGCCATCAATCACTATTTTCTGGAAGAAAAACACCGGACATTATGCTAAAAGTGGTCAACGACACATTACCCGACTGCTGGAATCTATCAGTGAACGAGAGCTGACCAAGACACAACTCAACCTTCCTGCTGTTGACGCTATAGCAGCTAACAGTTGTGGTCAGGGTAAAGAATTCAAGTAGGTCAACAAATCTGAACTAAAGAGGAAAAAAAAAACATGTTTTTTGAACGTCGATATGCTAAAGTCGATATTGTGAAGTCGATAGGCACAGATATCGTAGCTGGATATAAATAACTTGACGTCATTTTAAGGACAGACGCCAAAGGTGAGTAGTCGGCGAGTTAACGCATGAGCAGATAAAGTAATTGCACACACACACACACTTATTTGTATAACTTATAGAACTTTTTCAGTTGTGATACGATCAAAGTAACAGATATCCAAAATGTTGCATTTGTCATCTTCATCATCATCATGTGCTATACCCGGTGGCGTCGGCGATCGTGTCCTTCCACAATCTTCTATCTACAGTGCATCGTATCAATTCTGTTGTTGACTGTTTTCAATGTCATGACACCAAGCTATCTAGTATGTTCTCTCGTTGACGTCCACGATTTCTTTTTCCCTGTATTTTGTCAGTTGTAACTCAGTGTTCCAACTTTCCTCTTCTCATGATGTACCATAAGAATGTTGATTGTTTCTTTCTGATGTTTATTTAGGAGCTCACTTTTTGTATTAACCTCTTTGAGAATGTCATCGTTTGTCTTTATAGTTATCCAGGGAACTTTAAACATTCCTCTGAGAAATCCCATATCTGTGGCATGCAATTGTCTTTTCATTTGTTTGTTTACTGTCCATGTTTCGCTTTTATAGGTCAGAACTGGCTCTATATAACACCCATGAACCCTCTTTCTCACTTCTATTGACATATACTTGTTGCGTAAGACTTTTTTCATTTCTGAAATACTATTTTGGCCTGAGTTATTTTTGCTTTTTATTTCTGTGGTGCTTCTTCCATCCTACCTTTCTTTGTTCGGGAGATGAGATATTAATTCGGATGATTCCACTGGCAAGAGCGGTTGAGCAATTATGGATTTTAAGTCGTTTGCAGAGATACCTGGGCTTTCTATAACCATAATTATCTTCCATCTGATGTGCTCAAGTATTTGTAACGTTGCACTTGTTTCAGATTTGTCCTGTTTATTTTTATTGTGCATGATGGTAATGATTGTTTTTTTTTTAGATATGACCATTACTTCTGTTTTCTTACTATTCAGACTGACACCTTTTCTATTGCTTTCTTTTACTACCATGTCTACAATTTCTTGTAGTTCTTTCTCTGTCTCTGCTATTAAGACTGTGTCTTTTGCATATCGCTAATTGTTTATGTAGTGACCGTTGACTTCACCCCCTTATATGTCTACTATTGATCTCATAATATGTTCGCTGCAAAGTGAGATCAAATCCGGCAACAGAACACAGCCTTGTCTGACTTCTTGTTTTACATTTTGGAACTCTCCTGTTTGGTTGCCAGTTCTTATAGCTGCTGTTTGTTGCCAATCATGTTTTTATGATTCTGAGGTGATTGCCATTGATTATTTCCACATGTTTTACTTTGGCATATGCTTTTGTGTTGTCTATGAAACATATATATCTCAGCAGAGATATTTCTTTATTTCTATAGCTCTTTCAATTAATGTTCTCAGGATGTACATTGCATTATTGGTGCCCTTTCCTTCCACAAATCCACATTGTTCCGCACTTATTTCTGGTTTTATTTTTTTCCCTTACACTTCCCATGTTGAATTTCAGTAATATTTTGATTTCATCGACTTAGCTTGTACTTTTAAATACATTATGTGCTCCATTACTTTCACACCAAAAGGCCAGTAGTGAGGTGTAACATACACTCCTACAAGGTCTGGTGATAGCTTTACAAAAAATAAACAAAATATTAACTGTTCGGCCTACATGCGGCCTTCATGCGGCCTACATGCGGCCTTCATGCGGCCTACATGCGGCCTTCATCAGAGAAAGAGTACAGCGATAACAAACGATGAGGCGCAGATACACGCTACTGTATCTAGGATGATAAGGACTGGTAAGTGAGGAAGAAGTGGACTGAGGGATAAGAGATGAGATGGTGATACGAGAGAGAGAGAGAGATATACATGTTGGAGGATAGCTACAATGTAGAAATATAAGTAAACAATGATTATATATATATAAACGTATAAGTAAACAATGATTATATATATATAAACGTATAAGTAAACAATGATTATACATGTATATAAAAATCGACTTAGCTGATAGATTCCGTCAGGCTCACACTGATGGAAGGTTAATAAAGACCAGGTAGACAGTGAGTCACGTGGTGAGACTGGAGGTCAGGCAAACTGTCACCATACCTTGTAGAAGTGTATGTTACCCCCCCCCCCCACATACTGGCTCTTGCTACCAACTTTACCGCAGTACTACATTTATTTGCCCCCCCCCCCATTTTTCGCATCAAAATATGAATTCTAATTTCGTATTTCTATAAATATTTGGTTGGTTGGTTGCGTTCGCCCGATGACTAAAGTATTCTAGAGTATCGTAGTAGACTAGAATATTCCCCTTCATCATCCGCCCTTACAAGGACATAGTGGACGTGTCTGCGTTGTGTTGTCGTTTGCAGTATAACTATTATATTTGCACCTTTCGGTCCAACACATCCGACTTCAGCACGACATTTTTGAGTACCGGGTTGTCTTCCCTCTTCGATCCCTGCACTCTTGGCCAGACTAGACAGGTTAGTCTGTTACTAGAGGCACCGCGGAGAGGTGGAGCAGGGTCTGGATGGTTTTGGTTCACCGATCCTGGCGCAAGCCATCAGCTGTGGGTCGCTGACAACTTCCAGCTCTGGTGCTGGTAGGTGCGCACAGTAAACTGTTGTCAATTTATCAATAATGCACGCTCATTCAATCACGCCATCTACAATATAAACGTTCATTTGTGGTCGCACTTCTGCTAGCAAAGGTCAGGCAAATCAAACAGTTCATAGTGAGAACCCTGGTTAGAGTTATCACCCGTTTCGCTAGACGGAGCAACGGAGATAGCTCCGTGCTGAGATATTATTATATCTGTGGTATATATCATCTACCTGTCCAAGACCATCTGTACACCTGTACATATCTACCTGGAATAAGGAATAATTTGGATGGGGGAGAAGAGGGGACAGGTATGCTTATACAAATGCACAAATAAAGAGCAAAGAAGAATACACGGTACTAGGTAAGATCGATACTGTACTCACCGGCACAGCGCCTTGCCATAGATGAACTGCCAGCTGAACAACTTATCATCATCATCAAGTACCGGGCCTGCTGGCAAAGGTGATCATGTCTCTCCACAACTTACGATCTCGGCAGCTATTTATCATTTCTGTTATGGACCTTCTGCCAAGCCATTCTCGTAAGCTGTCTGTTATCTTTTCTCTTTGCTTCCCTCTATTCTTCGTCCCTCAATTTTCCCAGTTGTTACAATATATTCCACCTGTTCTCTTCTCACTTCATGGCCAAAAAACGATGATTGTTTCTTCCTAATATTGGAAATTAGCTCTCTTTTTGCTTTGGCCTCTCTCAGAACATCTTCATTACTCTTCTTAGCTGTCCATGGTATTCTCAACATTCTTCTGTAAAACCACATTTCTACAGACTTCAGTGATTTTCTTGTCTGTTGTCATATTGTCCATGATTCACACCCATATTCATATGTTAAGACTGGCTCTACATAACATTTAAGAACTCTTTTTCTTGTTTCTATTGTCAAAAATGGATGGCGTAGTATCTTCCACATTTTCTGGAAGGCTGCTTTTGCCTGAGCCATTGAACAACTTATAGTAGTTGCTATTAATTGTCATGTCTTTCATGCGACATAGAATATAATCAGGGCGGGCGTTACTGTAATAATGCAGTGTTGTTTTTGCTATAATTCTTTCTTCCACTCTAATGTCACGTGTTTTGTGCTCTTCTACCCTGGTCTGTGACGTGGCGGGTCTCAATGGCTTTCTCGATTTAGTGGGTTTTGTCATCGTACAAGAACTGCAACACTAGATTTCCATATCAACAGATCCCACCACTACAGCGACATTTTGCTACTATACGTATCTTAGATCTTTTGTTACTATACATATCTTAGACCTTTTGTTGCTATACATACCTTAGACCTTTTGTTACAATACATTTCTTAGACCTTTTGTTACTATACATATCGTAGACCTTTTGTTACTATACATATCTTAGACCTTTTGTTACTATACGTATCTTAGACCTTTTGTTACGATACGTATCTTTGACTTTTTGTTACTATACGTATCTTATAAAGACCACATAGCAAATGATTAAGGCAGTAACAGGGAATGGAAAGGACTAAGCTTCGTCACATCTCAGAATACAGCTCATTTATCGTTTTGACTGTGGGACAACAGTGAAAAGGAAGTCATCAAGAGTGCTCCAACGACGGCCAAGGTTACACGACTGACGGTGATGATATTTGTATCAAATACATTCAGACCTATGGACGAGAACCATGGTGGTCAGTAGACAAACGAATGAAAAAGCAGTGGAGCTCACAGAGATGGGAAATCTCAGAAGAACATTGTGACTTCTCAGCTAAAAAGACCAACGAGGACATTCTCAAAGAGGCCAACACAAAAAGGGAGCTCCCAAAAAACATCAGAAAGAAACAATCAACATTTTTCGGGCACATCACGAGGAGAGGAAAGTTTGAATTCTTGGTTGCTACTGGCAAAATAGAGGGAAAGAGAGATCACGGGTGACAAAGAGATAATATACTAGATAGCTTGGTGTCGTGGCACGAAAACAGTCAACAACAGAATTGATACGATGCACTGTGGACCGAGGGAGCCGCGATAGCTCAGTGGTTAGTGAACTGGACTACAACGGACAATGGGTAGGGTTCGATTCCAACTGACGGAGGTCGGGTTCGCCCAGCCTTAAATGGGTACCGGATTTTTTTTGGGAAAGTAAAGCGACACGGGCGTAATACCAACCACATTACCCCAAAACTCATGTGCTGAAGGTCTGTAAAATTTATGGTGATTAACACTATATTCCCTATACGCCACTTGGCGTGACTGGGGCTCTTTACTTTAAATTTTACTGTGGATTGAGAATTGTGAAAGGACATGATCGCCTACTTCAACCGATATGGCACATGATGATGATAAAGATGATGATATATAATGATGATACTGATGATGATATATAATGATGATAATGATTATGATATATAATGATGATAATGATGATGATATATAATGATGATAATGATGATGCTATATAATGATGATGATGATGACATATAATGATGATAATGATGATGATATATAATGATGATAAAGATGATGATATATAATGATGATAATGATATATAATGATGATAATGATGATGATATATAATGATGATAATGATGATGATATATAATGATGATGATATATAATGATGATAATGATGATGATATATAATGATGATAATGATATATAATGATGATAATGATGATGATATATAATGATGATAATGATGATTATATATAATGATGATGATACATAATGCCCTAATCCACTGAAAGCAACATATAAATAAACACAAGAAAAGATTTCGTGATCAAGATAACATGTTCGCTGTTTTATTCTCGTTGTTTATTTCTTTGTCCAAGACTTACAATCTAGAAGTAGCCATCTAGAGCTGAACTCAAGCGCACATATTTTAATTGCTACTTCCCTAGTAAGGTGTAACATTACAGACACTACATAAGCCATTGTTTCATGTTTATGTGTTTTTTTTAAATCAACAAATATTAATTCTTCTTTGATGCCTGTGGATAGAGTGAAAGGTGATAAATGGTATATTTGTTTAGTTTCTCATCATCATCATCATCAAATACCGGGCCTGCTGGCGTAGGTGATCATGTCTCTCAACAACTTTCGATCACGACAGTTATTTATCATTTCTGTTGTTGACCTTCTGCCAAGCCATTCTCTTAAGCTGTCTGGTATCTTTTCTCCTTGCTTCCCTCAATCTCTTCGTCCCTCAATTTTCCCAGTTGTTACAATATATTCCAGTTGTTCCCTTCTCTTTACATGGCAAAAAAATGATGATTGTTTCTTCCTAATATTGGAAATTAGCTCTCTTTTTAGCTTTGACCTCTTTCAGAACATTTTCATTACTCTTCTTAACTGTCCATGGTATTCTCAATTTTCTTCTGTAAAACCACATTTCTAAAGGCTCCAGTGATTTTCTTGTCTGTTGTCCTATTGTCCATGATTCATATCCATATGTTAAAATTATGTACTTAGTTTATCAAGAAAAAATAACAGTTTGTTTAAAGTAGTTTTACTTTTTCTTCGTTGTATTTAGTCGAAGGCTAAAGTAGTCGTTGTATCACTGCAAACGAATTAAAAGCCATAATTTCTCAACCGCCCGTACCAGTGGAATCAATAGAATTAAAATTAATCTAAATGAAGGATATAAAAACAAAGAAAGACAGCTGCAGTTCCCATCATAGCAGCTACAGCACACGGCAAAAGAAATAAAGCCAATCGGCACTGAAAATGAACGCAGCTGAACTGTCCTTCATCATAAACTTTTTCTTAGTGTTCACCGTCAAGTAGACGCCTTGTGTCGCTTGTTCACGGCAAGCAATGATACTTGCGCCTTTCAGCTCCATACATCCGTTTTGTGATTGTGTAGATTTCTAATTTAGAATTTCTCTTGAGAGTTGTTAATATTTTTTGGCAGAGGCCATTTTGGTCTACACTTTTCGAGTTTTAGCTGCACGGGGTTCTTTAACGTGAGCAGAGCGCGCACGGGACCGTCTGTTTTTTGCCGCCATCTAAGAAGACTAGACATCTGATCTCACTACCCAGAGACCAGTCTAGACATCTGATCTCACTACCCAGTGACCAGACTAGACATCTGATCTCACTACCCAGAGACCAGACAGACATCTGATCTCACTACCCAGAGACCAGACTAGACATCTGATCTCACTACCCAGAGACCAGACTAGACATCTGATCTCACTACCCAGGGAACAGACTAGACATCTGATCTTACTACCCAGAGACCAGACTATACATCTGATCTTACTACCCAGAGACCAGACAAGACATCAGATCTTACTACCCAGAGACCAGACAAGACATCTGATCTTACTACCCAGAGACCAGACTATACATCTGATCTCACTACCCAGAGACCAGACTAGACATCTGATCTCTTTATCCAGAGACCCGACAAGACATCGGATCTCACTACCCAGAGACCAGACAAGACATCAGATCTCATTATCCAGAGACCAGACAAGACATCGGATCTCACTACCCAGATATCAGAGGTAGGTAGGTAAAGCCACTAACAAAAAAACCACGAGTGCGAAGATAAAAACTTCTAATTTAGGTCAAATGATTGTGACGCAAGATTTTCCTATTTAGAGACCTACGTCATATCTAGACACTACACAGTAACCCGTTGAAAGTAACGATGAATACACTATCAATTTGATATCAATGATCACAGTGTAATTGATGATCAAAGTATTATCAATGATCACAGTGTAATTGATGATCAAAGTATCATTAATGATCACAATGTAATTAATGATAAAAGTATCATTAATTGTAACAGATAAAGATAATGTAACAGTATAGGTGAATGAAAGTACGGGGCAGGTAACTCAGCTGGTACCCAATTGTTAATAGACTATGACAGTGGCATAGAATAGCGGTCATCAGTGTTAGTGACAGAATAACGAGTTGTGGGAATGGAAAGTTCATAGCGGGTAGTGGACAACCCACGGAGGATGGAGGTGAAGGAAGGGGCAGAATAGTACTGGACATAATAAGTTTAGGGAGAATGGAATTTTTCCAAGCAGCTGTGGAAGTGGAAATAAACGCATGACTTGACAGTCCGGTAAATAGGTTGACAAACAACTTCCAGGACAGGTCATAGTCATGAAGTAAACATTATTTTGAAACTCAAGAGAGTCAAGCTGACCAGAGGTTGGAGGCACAAACAGCTTGTTTGGACAATTTTGAGACAGAAGTCACGGAGCGGTCAAGTTTAGAGGTTACTCACGAAGTCATAAACAACTTATTGTTGTCAAGTCTCAGGCATAGTTAAACTATTGGTCAGAATGATGGAATCTGATTGGTCCAGGGGGTTGCAGGTTGTCACTTCGTGACGACTTAACGAAATTTAATTGGCTACAGATATTCCTCACGAAAGGTTATGTTGGGGTATTTAAATTTCGACACAATAGGTTTTTAGAAGTTAGGAACGCTATTCAGTGAGTTAGTAGTTAAGAGTTCAGTAGCCAGGAAAAGAAATTAAGCTGGTAGTTCAGTAGTCAGGAAAGTAATTAGGAATTTAACTTAGAACCGAAAGGTAGTTAGGAATTGAAAGTCAGAAAGTAGTTTGTAGTTCTAGGTTAGTCGAGAAGTAGACAGTAGACAAAACAAGTGAATTAGAACAGTAAACATTTAGTTGTGAAAGTGTTTTTGAGAGTGTTTCCAAGTTGTGCTTCATGTTCTTATAAGAAGTCGTAAGTACGCTGTGAGAGAGAGAGAGTACTTTATAATATGCACTTATGGACATTTCAAATATTCATCGACGGTAGTTTCTTGAGTGTCCAGAATTAAAGAATATTAATTTTATGAGAAAAGCATCCACTATTATGTATCACGTGCCAAGTTAAATATCAATAAACTTAATTATGATTTATAATAACTGAGAAGTTTGTGTTAACTTCATTGTGATCAATGTGATGTGGCTCCAACGATAATAACAAAGTAATAAATAAAATAAAATAATTCAACCTCGCTTATATAATGATCACAATGTAGTTATTGTTCAAAGTATCATAACACAAATTTTGTCATCGTTGTTCTCATATCGTTGTTCTCATATCGTTTTTCTCATATCGTTTTTTCCTATCGTTTTTCTCATATCGTTTTCTCCTATCGTTTTTCTCATATCGTTGTTCTCATATCGTTTTTTCTCATATCGTTTTTCTCATATCGTTGTTCTCATATCGTTTTTCATATCGTCTCATATCGTTTTTCTCATATATCGTTGTTCTCATATCGTTTTTCTCATATCGTTTTTCTCATATCGTTTTTCTCATATCGTTTTTCTCGTTTTTCTCATATCGTTTTTCTCCTATATCGTTTTTCTCATATCGTTTTTCATATCGTTGTTCTCATATCGTTTTTCTCATATCGTTGTTCTCATATCGTTTTTCTCATATCGTTGTTCTCATATCGTTTTTCTCCTATCGTTTTTCTCATATCGTTGTTCTCATATCGCTCATATCGTTTTTCTCATATCGTTTTTCTCCTATCGTTTTTCTCATATCGTTTTTCTCATATCGTTGTTGTTCTCATATCGTTTTTCTCATATCGTTTTTCTCATATCGTTTTTCTCATATATCGTTTTTCTCATATCGTTTTTCTCATATCGTTTTTCCATATCGTTTTTCTCATATCGTTTTTCTCCTATCGTTTTTTCTCAGAACTTTTTTCTCCTAAAAAAATATTCAATTCTTCTCGCGCTGGTTTTTAGCTGCTTCGAGAGACACATAATAATAAATGAATATTATCATGGGAAGAAACTTCCGAGGTGATAGATCAGAGAATCATTTCAGGGGAAAGAGGTAGGTTTAAAGCACTTGGAAAATAATCACAACAACATAAATAAAAAATAAAGAATAATAGATGGTCCGATTCAGGATTGAACCCATACTCCTCGGCTCAGCGCCTTGCCACGAGAAACCAACATTGTAGCTGCTTCACACGATGTCGACTAAAGGAAAGTTTGATTAGTTTGTGATCCCTGACCCATGTGAGCTGGATCTAATGTTTCAGCACAGATTACCTGGCCACTTAGTCCAACTTCAGAGATGCTAAATATAACAGGGAATGAAGGCACGTCTTTCAGCAACGCTAGATTTTCGTTTCTCGGAATTTGAAATTGTGGAGTTCCACTGAGTTGATTATGGCCCTTGCTCTCAAGGATAATTTCAGTTTTCCTATTGTATGACTTCTCCTTTGATATTTCTTCTTAATTATGTGCACGTGCAGTAGTTACTTCCAAACTCTACTTATATTATGTTTCTTCTACCTCTAGTTTCTTTTTCTTTTTTTTTTAAACAGTCTTTCATTCATAAACATTCAGCAGATCTTCTTCTCACTAAGCCTCCGTGTAGTTCGTGAATGTATCTGACTGTATTTGTTTCTATTATTGTTGGAAATTCAGTAAGTTAGAGACAGACAGACATACAGACGTACAAATAGATAGATAGATAGATAGATAGATAGATAGATAGATAGATAGATAGATAGATAGATAGATAGATAGATAGATAGATAGATAGATAGATAGATAGATAGATAGATAGATAGATAGATAGGCAGGCAGGCAGGCAGGCAGGCAGGCAGGCAGGCAGGTAGGTAGGTAGGTAGGTAGGTAGGTAGGTAGGTAGGTAGGTAGGTAGGTAGGTAGGTAGGTAGGTAGGTAGGTAGGTAGGTATACATTCTGAATGAAAAATACTGAATGTAAGAATACAGACTCAATAGATAGAGACGTGAGAGAAGTAGAAACGTGCGAAGCTGCCGTAAAGCTGATTGTAAAGGAGAAACGAATGAGTTGCCACAGTGCCTTAGAGAAGTTAATAATGGCACATAATGGAAGTTGTGAGAGACAGAATTAGAGAACATCCACTTAATTCTATGCTAGAATGACAGCTTACTAGACCATGTGCTGTCATAGAAGCTCGTCTTTTAAAGACTTGATTACATTTGGATTTTTTTTTTTCCGTTCGCCAGCTTTTACCTCTGACGAAGTCCCTAGAGACTCCTAGAGACTAGGAACTGAATTTTGCGCGTTAATATATTTTTCCCTGGCAGCCGTGTGCTCAGGGGTCCCTCGCCGTACAGGCAGATAACTCCGACTTTGGAGGTACTCATATTTTTTTCCGTCGATGAGTAATTGACGTTTCAAGCCGGGCCTCGCTGCTGATACCAGGGGTGGTTGCCGCAGAAAGAAATCATAAATAAAAATCCCAGCCGTTGTATCCGGGATTTGAACCTACAACCTCTCTGTCTCGAGGCCGACGTCGTTGTGTGTTCACAATATGACTTTCTCAAGAAAAATGCTCCTTTCTACGTGTTATCAGGGACGTCTGTTAGAGATTACTGACGTGATCTACAGAGGATTGTTGGGAATCAAGTAGATGGCTGAAATGGCTGACGAAAATGGAATGAGAGATAGTGGAGGCATCGCAAAGAGGAAAAATAAGCCGATCATCCTTTCTTCTCGTCTGTTAGCACTTGTCACGGTAGGTAGAATTATTCGTTAACGATACAGGCGACGACAGAGGGAATACTGGACAGTACGGCTGTACATCATGGTGGCATGGAGGGAATTCATCATTAAAACTAGTGGAGCCATCATCATCATCATCGTCGTCGTTGTCGTCGTCATCATCATCATCGTCGTCGTTGTCGTCATCATCATCATCGTTGTCATCATCATAAACATCATCATCATCATCATCATCATCAACATCATCGTCGTCATCATCATCAACATTATCGTCGTCATCATCATCAACATCATCGTCATCATCATCAACATAATCGTCATCATCATCATCAACATCATCGTCATCATCATCATCAACATCGTCGTCATCATCATCATCATCAACATCATCAACATCATCGTCATCATCATCAACATCATCATCATCATCATCATCAACATCATCGTCGTCATCATCATCAACATCATCGTCATCATCATCATCATCAACATCATCATCATCATCATCAACATCATCGTCGTCATCATCATCAACATCATCGTCGTCATCATCATCAACATCATCGTCATCATCATCATCATCATCATTGTCGTCATCATCATCAACATCGTCGTCATCATCATCATCATCAACATCATCGTCATCATCATCCACAACATCATCGTCATCATCGTCATCATCATCATCAACATCGTCATCATCATCATCATCATCAACATCATCATCATCATCAACATCATCATCATCAACATCATCATCATCATCGTCGTCGTCATCATCATCAACATCATCGTCGTCATCATCCTCAACATCATCGGCGTCATCATCATCAACATCATCGTCATCATCATCATCATCAACATCATCGTCGTCATCATCATCAACATCATCGTCGTCGTCATCATCAACATCATCGTCATCAACATCATCATCAACAACATCATCGTCATCATCATCAGCAACATCATCGTCATCATCATCAACATCATCATCATCATCATCATCAACATCATCGTCATCATCATCATCATCAACATCATCGTCATTATCATCATCATCGTCGTCATCATCATCGTCACCATCATCATCATTATCACCGTCGTCATTATCGTCATCATCATCATCCTCAGTTCCTCATTATTGATAAGTCCCATATACGATCTGCGAAAGATCTACCTATACCATTTTATCTCAAGATCTTTCAATATTCTTGTATTCTTTCTTTCTTTCTTTTTTCTTTCTTTCTTTCTCTCTCTCTCTCTCTCTCTCTCTTTCATCTTTCTTTCTGTCGTCCTTTATTTCATTAATTAATTCTTTCTTTCTTTCTTTCTTTTCTTTCTTTTTTCTTTCTTTCTTTCTTTCTTTCATTCATTCTTTCTTTTTTTTTCTTTTTTTTCTTTCTTTCTTTCTTTCTTTCTTTCTTTCCTTCTTTCATTCATTCTTTTTTATTTTTTTTTCTTTCTTTACAAAGTTTAAATAAAGTAACACACACATAAGCCAAACGTATCTCACAACGAGATATAAACCCTAGGCACTTCTAGTTTGTGCGATCATGAAACTTCATAGGATCATCCTTGGTTTGATTAAACTGTGTCTTCTCAGTAAACACTCTCTCTGTTCATCGTCTCTAACACACGACATCAATGGAACATCTCATTATTAATAAGTAGCTTGTCATGCCGCTGTCGATTCATTCCTGGGAACAAACGAGCTTTTACCAGCTGGCATCGCTTGGAGAAGGAATTTAGGATTCTGAAAGAAACAAAATTCTTCTTATTTTTTGTGTACAAAATTCTTGCTTTTATTAAAATTACAGAGACATTATTTTTTTGAAAATATTTCAATAGATCTTATAATGCGTTTAAGTTAAACTTGAAAAGTAGCTTATTTTATGTCTAATGTATGATCACATGTCGGAAATAGAATACACGCAAGTATTTTTTTTGTCGTAATGTTAATTTAAAAAGAAAAGACTTAAAAAGAACATTTAATTGTTGAATAAAAAGTAAAGTAAAGTACCCCCGTCACGCCAAGTGGCGTATAGGGAAATATGGTGTTAGTGACCCTATATTTTACAGACCTTCAGCACATGATTTTTGGGGTAATGTGGTCGGTATTACGCCCGTGCTACTTTACTTTCCCAGCAAAAAATCCGGTACCCATTTTAAGGCTGGATGAACCCGGAAGCCGTCGGTTGCGATCGAACGCTACCCCTTGTCCTTTGTAGTCCAGTTCACTAACCACTGAGCTATCGCGGCTCCCAATTGTTGAATATGTAAGGCACAACTTCAGCTTTGTCGATGTCTGTGATTTAATGAATGTTCTAACGCGCTCAACAATATTTCTTTAGCACATTTTTCCTGTATTCACGAATCACAGTTCTGGTAGTCAATTCACTCACTTTTTCAGTTGTTAATTACTCATTTTAAGGTTGTAAACACATTCGTTTTTATGTTGTACGTTCACTTACTTTTTCGGTTGTAAACTCACTCATTTCAGTTGTATTCTCACTCACTTTTTCATTTATTAACTCATTCGTCTTTCTGTTGTAAATTCACTAACTTTTTCATTTGTTAACTCACTCGTTTTTCTGCTGTAAACTCACTTGTTTTTTATTTTGTAAACTCACTCACTTTTTAACATTGGAGTTGAAAATTTGTATTTTTGTATTTAACCTAATTTCTTTGGACTTCCATCTGTTTTCCAGTGCAACGAATGCTCCTCTTGCTTTTGTGTTCCGTAATTGGTTCACGCTTTTACTTAGCTTTAAGGTTGTTCCTCCTTTTTTGATAGTGGAATAATTATAGTCGTTTTTAATCTTGTGGTGATATCTTGTGGTGATATCTTGTGGTGATATCTTGTGGTGATATCTTGTGGTTATATCTTGTGGTGATATCTTGTGGTGATATCTTGCTGAGCCAAATCTTTCTACATAATGCATGGTACACTTTCACTCTGTTCGCCCATTGCTTTACTGGGCTCTGCTGTTATCTCGCTACATCCATGTGGTATATCTTCCTTTAAACTTCGTATCGCCCCTTCTACTACATCCAATGTTGGTTCTTGCTCCTTTACTTGTGCATTGTTGTCATCGAGCCAGTGGTGGGGAGTGTTAAACACTCTAAGGTGACAGCTTTACAAGGAAGTAAAACAACACAATACTGACGTTTCGGCCTGTGACCTTGTTCAGAATACAAGGACAACGATAACAAACGGTGAAGTACAATTATCCATAACTACACGTTAGATGATCAGGTGAATGAAGAGGTGGACATAAACATCATCATCATCATCAACAACATCAACATCAACATCATCGTCATCATCATCATCTTCACCAAAATCAGTATCATCACCATAATCACCAGCATCATACCATAATCACCACCTCCATCATCATAATCATTATCATCATTTGTTCACCATCGTGAAAGTATCATCGTCTTTTCATAAACAAATGTTTCCACCAACACGCTTAATCAAGGTGTTACAAATAGAAATAGTGGCTTTTACCAAACAATTCCCTACTTCCTGATAATTGTGGAATGTAAGCCTTCCATTTTATGGATTTCTTCCAACAAGCCCATAGCGTGGATGTTGCCAAGAGGAGATTTCTGTTTCTTCCTGGAAATTGTTAGTTTTGTAGGTGAGGTTGTCCCATTAAGTGATCAACTCATCTCATTTACATTAAGTGATCAACTCATATCATTTACATTAAGTGGTCAACTCATCTCATTTACATTAAATGGTAAACTCATCTCATTTACATTAAGTGGTCAACTCATCTCATTTACATTAAGTGGTCAACTCATCTCATTTACATTAAGTGGTCAACTCATATCATTTACATTAAGTGGTCAACTCATCTCATTTACATTAAGTGGTCAACTCATCTCATTTACATTAAGTTGTCAACTCATATCATTTACATTAAGTGGTCAACTCATCTCATTTACATTAAGTGGTCAACTCATCTCATTTACATTAAGTTGTCAACTCATCTCATTTACATTAAGTGGTCAACTCATCCATTTACATTAAGTTGTCAACTCATCTCATTTACATTAAGTGGTCAACTCATCTCATTTACATTAAGTGGTCAGCTCATCTCATTTACATTAAGTGGTCAGCTCATCTCATTTACATTAAGTGGTCAACTCATCCCATTTACATTAAGTTGTCAACTCATCTCATTTACATTAAGTGGTCAACTCATCTCATTTACATTATGTGGTCAGCTCATCTCATTTACATTAAGTGGTCAGCTCATCTCATTTACATTAAGTGGTCAACTCATCTCATTTACATTAAGTGGTCAACTCATCTCATTTACATTAAGTGGTCAACTCATCTCATTTACATTAAGTGGTCAACTCATCTCATTTACATTAAGTGATCAACTCATCCCATTTACATTAAATGATTAACTCATCCCTTTTACATTCAGTGATCAATTCATCCCATTTACATTAAATGATCAACTCATCCCATTTACATTCAGTGATCAACTCATCCCATTTACATTAAATGATCAACTCATCCCATTTACATTAAGTGATCAATTCATCCCATTTACATTCAGTGATCAACCCATCCCATTTACATTAAATGATCAACTCTTCCCATTTACATTCAGTGATCAACTCATCCCATTTACATTCAGTGATCAACTCATCCCATTTACATTCAGTGATCAACTCGCACCGTTTGTCCACCATTTTCTAAAAGTCCGTTCGCCCCATACCTTATATTTTCATGTAGTATTGTAATAGTATATAGACTAGTATAGAATAGATCACATAATGGGAGATAGAGATATAGGTTGGGTCGGATAGCTTAGTCGTTTATCCATATTTTATTGTAAAATAGCAGTATCATAAGTATAAATCAGACACAGAATAAAAGTAATCAGTTTTTGAGGAAATGTAGAATTTCCAGCTGTTTTTGGAAAGGTGTGGGAATAGAGGTAACATGACTTGACCCATCATATATCCATAAATTAGGTTGATAAACAAACTCATTGGCAGGTCTAGTTTATGAGAGAGATGTCACACTTAGAGCTTATGGTAGGGTTATTTTTGAAACTCAGAGGTTAATTAGATGTCAAGATGGAGTTTTGTTTTGCAAAATCTGACACAAAAGTCATCTAGAAGTGAAGTTCGCAGTCACCCATTGGCTGAGAGATAAATGTGCAGAGACTGAGCCAATAAATTATGCAAATGAGACACGTATTTAACCTAATGCATCACCAAGAGAAGAGAGCAACAAGAAGTAGAGAAGATTCATAAATTTAAATAGACGAGCTTAGTCCGGCCTCGGCCGAGCTTCCTGTCGGCAGACGTGATAGTAATGGACTTCTACAAGTTAGTTTTTCCTCAAATAGAGATGTAGAAGAAAGATCCAGAGATAAGTCAGGCAGTAATAACAAAGCCTTGTTGAAAAGTGTTGCAAATAGATTCAGAAGTGAAGGTCAAGTACGAGACTTGAATCGGCGCCTTAGCACGCAAATTTTCACCCTTATATGTTCAGCCGCCTATCAAGAAGTGCCTCGGAGACTCCTGGAAAGTGTCGCTTCAAGCATCGAAACTCACAATTGCAAGGCTGCATTCCTTACCTACCCAGAATACTACTACCCTGGTACCCATTTCTGCCGGCGGCTGGGTCGATCGCGGGGGTATTTTTTTTCCCCAACCACAAGTACAATCTACACTGCTTCCAGCAGGAATCGAACACGGGTTGTCCGAACATCGGTAGTCCAGTCGGGTATAATGTCATATGGATAACCAATAATACATTCAAGTACATAATATCCACATGGATAACCAATAATACATTCAAGTACATAATATCCACATGGATAACCAATAATACATTCAAGAACATAATATCCACATGGATAACCAATAATACATTCAAGTACATAATATCCACATGGATAACCAATAATACATTCAAGTACATAATATCCACATGGATAACCAATAATACATTCAAGAACATAGTATCCATATGGATAACCAATAATACATTCAAGAACATAATATCCACATGGATAACCAATAATACATTCAAGTACATAATATCCACATGGATAACCAATAATACATTCAAGAACATAATATCCATATGGATAACCAATAATACATTCAAGAACATAAAATCCACATGGATAACCAATAATACATTCAAGAACATAATATTGTATCCGGACTAGTGTCACTTGTTGAAGGCAACTGTGACCCATAGCCGACCTCTGACATTAAGGTCAGCGACGAAAAGCAGACCAAGATCATGAATATGGTGGTTTCCTTAGCCAGGCCCAGCAATTATGTATTGTGAAGTTAAGGCAAAACCTAACGTTACAACAAAGGCAAGAAGCCGACGATGTCGCAGGTGTGTTGTAATTACAACCTGGCACAATAACATTTTAAGATCATCAATAAAGAGAGCAACGAAAATGAAATTGAAGTTTGCGTAACCTGAAATGTATGTTAATAGACATACGCTTAAACAACAACACGTTCAGACTGTATATTCACCAACACACATACACAGATGGGGGAAGATACACATCTATTATTAGCGCTCATGTACAATACGAATATTTGTTCACTGTTTCGACTGAATGTTTTTGCTGTTTATTAATTTAATTGAAATTGTAGAGGAGTAAAATAAAAACAGGCATTCCCCATACCGCTCTTATCTCACTCCATCTTTTCTACAGTCTCTCTTGGAAGGCACGTCCCAATGTAGTTAACAAAATGCGGCACCGACAATGAACACAGAAACGTTTGGAAACAATCCCGAGAAGGTGGGAACAAATAGAAAGAGAATATGTGTGAGATAATATGTTTGTATATGTGTGTGTGTATGCGAGCCAACTGTGGCACTCATCAAATTCTCACTCGTCAGACGCGTTGCAAACCTTGGCGAATATCTCTACACCTGTAGATTCACCGTGGTACAGGTACTCGTGCAGTCACAAATCGTTCAGGACTCGGTGGTGCGTGACGCACTTAATGTAGGTGTTACATCAAGTGTATCATGGATTGGTGGGACTGTTTCATTAGTAACGTAATTTATTCGTTTTACAGGTAAGTGTTTTACTTTTATCTGTTGTCAAATAGTTCAGTTCACCTATCCGATGTGTATGCAACATGTTGTCTTATGATCGTTAGGGTTAGTGGCTTGTTATTTGGAAAATGAAGCATTGCTCGTTGTTGATGCACAGGGTAAGTTAATGGGTAAGTGTCCGTTGCTATCTAGTTTTCCCCTTGTATACATTTTGTGTATTTTATTGGCCTCAAAGTTTTATCTTCACGCATTTATATCTTCTCTTATCATGTGGGTTCCAGTTAAGAACTTGTCTGGTAATAGTTAAAGGTTACATTCGAAGCATATATTCTACCCAGCTTATTATTTCTCCCACTGGATTTTTGGGGAATTTTTTCACAGTTCATTTTTATAATGTCTGTCTGGTAGTCTGATTTGAATGACCCTCCTCAAACAGATTTAAATAAATGTCTGCATTTTCTTTATGTGACATGGCTGCAGACCTATACAATAGGACCGATTTGGTGTTTGCGTTCATCATTCACGTTTGATAGTTAAGGGACAATCCATCCAGGTAATTATCACCTGTACACACCTGTACACATTACTCTCAGACCTTCACAGTTCTCGCTGTAACATCTCCTGTGCTACCATTTTTGTTTGCTAGAGTATATTGATTCAGTTCTTCTCAGCCGAAGATTGTACCTAGGGAAGAAGTCATAGATCTCCACAATTTCCAATTTGCTGCTAGCTCTTGTAAATCTTCGTTGCTCATTAGTCCCTTGGTTGAACCTTCCCTAGTCATCGTTCTGCGAAGTGTTTCCATTAGTCCCATGGTTGAACCTTCCCTAGTCATCGTTCTGCGAAGTGTTTCCATTAGTCCCATGGTTGAACCTTCCCTAGTCATCGTTCTGCGAAGTGTTTCCATTAGTCTGCCTTGTTTTCTTTACCAGATGGTTTCCACACCTGAAGAAGAAGTCTTTATTCATCTATTTTAAACACATGACCACCGCCTTCTTCTTATAAAACTCGGCACATATTCTTGTTTATTTTATCTCTTATTTTATCATTTGAAATGTATTCTCTCCACCTTAAATTTGAGATTCACTGGAGACATTTGTTTTCAAAAATATTTAATTTCATGTATGGCCCTTTACGTCTTGTCAGACGGTCTAGTGGAGGCTATTGTGTATGTTTGTTTTTTTGAGGTTTCGTTTTTGTCGAACAGCTTCTCTCGTGGCTAATTCTACCAATGTTTGACAAACACACACGGTCACAGAATGAACAGGTCTGGCCCACAGATCCACAGGGTTTTCCATCCTTTTTCATGAGTCTTTTTTCTTCTAAATTTTGTCTTAGCAGAGTCTCAAATGTTTAAAAACTTTGTAATCGTTAAAAACATCCCAGAGATGTCAGGCTTAAACATTAAAGGAAAGATAATCAATACCCTAAGACATACTGATGATACTGTACTACTAGATGAAAATCCTAAAGATCTACAACAATTACTTAATGAAATAAACATGACAAGCAAAAAATATGAACTAGATATGAATATCAAAAAGACTTCTTGTGCGCAACAATATGGTAGCAGCTGAGGTTGATATGTCTGCGTGGGACAGTGCAGAATTGCAGGTACATGCGGTTAGGGTGCAGACCCCAGTTCATTTCGTAATTGTAAATGTGTATGCCTGTAATGGGAAGGTGAACACACAACAATGGCAGAATCTCTTCGAGTTCGATGAAGAGAATGTCATTTTCTGCAGAGACTTTAATGCTAGAGGAAACCAGTGGGGTAACGTCATAACCAACAAGCAGGGAGAAGACCTAGAGAACGCACTAGTGCCAGCCGATTTAGTGTGCTTGAATGATGGAAGGGCAACAATAATGGCCACTCGAACAGGGGACTCTGATAGTGTCATAGACCTGGCACTGGTGTCTTCCACCTTCGCACCGGTTTGCACGTGGAGTGCACTGGGGTTCCACGGAAGTGATCACTATCCATGTGTCCTCCTAAATGAGAAAAGCAGAAATAGAAGCCAGAAAAGAAAGCTCCACGCATTCCACTACGAGAAAACAGACCAGGACGTCATTAGCAAAATCAGACATAGGAAAAAAGCGCCCCTCGTAGGAGGCAGGAGAGATGGACGCAGCCACCCTGGTGGAATGTAGAAGTCGAGGAAGCTTGGCGGTACAAGAGACAAATGGCCAAGACATGGCAGAAAGCCAGAAAGAATGGAAGAACACAACCTGAGCTCTTGAAGCGTCTGAAAGAAGAGGTCGACCAAAAAATGAAGCACTTTAAACAATGTGCTAAGGATGTCAAATGGGATGACTTCTGTAGAAAAGTGTGCTCAGAAAAAACGCTAGGCACATTCTGGCGCCTTCATCAAAGCGTTAATGACACAACACGACACAGAGGCATACCAGACTTTCAGAGCACAGGCCGGATATGGCACAAATCTGATGAGAGCAAAGGGAAGGCCGTGCTTGCCCGCTACATTGAGCAGACGGACCAAAGAAATGAGGCTGTAAGAATGAGGATACGGGGATCGCTGTCAAAATTGTGTAAGGGTGTAGTGCTGGAAGAAGATCTCACAATCACAACCGTACCATTCGCACGACACTTAAAAGGTCACACAACACTGCTCCTGGTCCAGATGGTGTTCGGTACGATGAAATAGGGGGCTTTATTAAGATTAACCAAGGCACCTGAAACCCCATACCAGGAAGAAATGCAATCGAGTTCGTCTTATACTGTGGAGGCGATTCCCCGTCTGTCTCTTCTCTGTCGATATACCAGAATATCATCAGCAAAAGTCATAGCTCTTCCCCTCCCATCCAGCTGTTGGACCGTGATCGTTATTGTGTACACGTTAAATAGAACTGGTGACAATGGTGAGCCTTGTGGCAGCCCTGGACAAATGGATGTTGGCTCGGAAGACCAACTTTCACATCTGAGTATCACCTTCCTCTGAAACAGTCCCGCAGCGATCCATGTAATGAGGAAGGGGTGCACACCGCCAATTTGAGGAGCATATGCATGAGGTATTTAAATGGTACCCTGTTGTATGCATCCTCCAGAAAAAGTGGAAGCAGGCACTGTACGCATGCATTGGGTAGAGTTATGGACATGTGGGAGTACGGGGAAATGAAAGAGCGGACAGGTTGTCTAGCTGCGCTGTCGTTGAGGACGGGCAACCAATGGATGGGGCGGACATCATCAATGCCCTCCGAGATGTGGGAAGAGCACAGGACTTCGACAAACACAGATCCACGTCACTTCTTCAGATGATGGAAATGTGAGTTAAGATGGACACAGCCAGAAATGAGAAACTTAGTGGCCGTGTAAGAAGACTTATCAACCAACATAGAACTGGATTCGTCAGTCGCTGGACACTGCAGGACTTGCTGAGGAGGGGATCTGAGCACCTATGGACATGTTCGGAGTGCAATGAGATTACCCGCAAACAACTCAATAACTCAATCAAAAAGACTAAAACTATGTTCATAAGGAAAGAAAAATCTCAAGACCTACAAATAAATATCAAAGCTGAAGAAATACATCTAGAGACAGTTCAGAGCTACAACTACCTGGGATACAACTACCTGTGCTACAACTACCTGGGACATACTATAGCCAGTGATGGAAAATGTACAACTGAAATAAACAAAAGAATAGGTATGGCAAAAAGTAATTTTAATGCCATTAAAAATATACTAACATCAAAACAAATAACACCAGGGCTAAAACGTATATTAGCAAAATGTTACATCTTCTCAATACTCCTGTTTGGTGCAGAAACATGGACATTAGACAAGAAAACAGAACAGAAAATTGAGGCCTTTGAAATGTGGATTTATAGAAGAGTTGGATGGAAAGAAAAGAAAACAAACGAGGAAGTTTTAAAACATCTAAAAATGGAAAGAGAACTACTAAACACAATAAGAACAAGACAAATACATTTGTTGAGGCATGTTAAAAGACACATCAGTCTAATAAATGTAATATTGGAAAAGAAAATACAAGGTGAAAAAGACAGAGGCAAACCAAGACTAACATGGACGAGTAACATCAAAAGATGGATAAGTGAACCTATGAAAATCTGCACAATCAAAGCAAGAGACAGAGTGGAATGGCGCTCCATGGTAGCCAACCTTCGATACGGAAACGGCACTCAATGATGATGATGATGATGATGATAGTCTCAAATGATGTTATACCATTCCTTATACACGCACTCCATGATGTGCGATCACTTGCCAGATGTTCCCAGTCATTTTCACAGAAGGAGAAGTCATTCAGAGATGATTTACAGATATCTCTATATCGTAGTTTATGTCTGCCGATTTGTCTTTTTCCGTGTATTAGTTCACCATTTAGTATTTGCTTGGGGATGCGTTTTTCTTCCATTCGCTGGACGTGCCCCAGCCATCTTAGTCTTCGACATCTGAGCATTGACATGATTGTTGGGGCCCTAGCACGTTGCAGGACTGTTAAGTTGGTTATTAATTAATTACCTATCTAAGAATAGATCGGCTTGACTATCATTTATTTATTGTTAAGTAAATCAGCTGATCATGACGAATTAGTCAAATCACTGCTGCTCAATGCACAAAGGAGAACATGAGGATTCGTTTCTCCAGCCTATGGTGGACGAAATAAAGGCATCCGACAAGAGAGCTTGTGCTTCTCTACAAAAATAAATGCCCAAGAGAAATGCTGGATCTACATTTAAATTCATTAACAACATAAATACTCTAGGGATACCTTTACCTTTTCAATAAGTTGCTGTTTGTTAAAAACTTCGCAGAAGATTGAACTCTTGTTTGTCCGGTAAGAAGTTATCTTGTGATTTGTAAGAGTTTTAGTTTATAGGAAGTCCATTGTCAGCAACTCTGTTTAGCTAAGTCAGACATTATCTGCTCTCTCTTTCCATGATAAACTAAATCCGACAGTATCTGCTCTCTCTCCATGTTAGCTAAGTCAGACATTATCTGCTCTCTCTCCATGTTAGCTAAGTCAGACATTATCTGCTCTCTCTCCATGTTAGCTAAGTCAGACATTATCTGCTCTCTCTCCATGTTAGCTAAGCCAGACATTATCTGCTCTCTACATGTTAGCTAAGTCAGACATTATCTGCTCTCTACATGTTAGCTAAGTCAGACATTATCTGCTCTCTACATGTTAGCTAAGTCAGACGTTATCGGCTCTCTTCATGTTAGCTAAGTCAGACATTATCTACTCTCTTCATGTTAGCTAAGTCAGACGTTATCGGCTCTCTTCATGTTAGCTAAGTCAGACGTTATCGGCTCTCTTCCTGTTAGCTAAGTCAGATATTATCTGCTCTCTCTCCATGTTAGCTAAGTCAGACATTATCTGCTCTCTTCATGTTAGCTAAGTCAGATATTATCTGCTCTCTCCATGTTAGCTAAGTCAGACATTATCTGCTCTCTTCATGTTAGCTAAGTCAGACATTATCTGCTCTCTCTCTCTTCATGTTAGCTAAGTCAGACATTATCTGCTCTCTCCATGTTAGCTAAGTCAGACATTATCTGCTCTCTTCATGTTAGCTAAGTCAGACATTATCTGCTCTCTCTCTCTTCATGTTAGCTAAGTCAGACGTTATCGGCTCTCTTCATGTTAGCTAAGTCAGACATTATCTGCTCTCTCTCTCTTCATGTTAGCTAAGTCAGACATTATCTGCTCTCTCTCTCTTCATGTTAGCTAAGTCAGACATTATCTGCTCTCTCTCTCTTCATGTTAGCTAAGTCAGACGTTATCGGCTCTCTTCATGTTAGCTAAGTCAGACATTATCTGCTCTCTTCATGTTAGGCTCGTCTCCAACTTCGACAGCTTCTGTTATGTTCATATGAAATTACGCCATTTTTGTTCTTTTTGGAATCTATTGCTCTGCTCCTAACTATAATCTCTTCATCTTCTCCAAAGCATAATCCCTATTCTTGTCCAAATTAGAACTTCATCACATTGTCCAAATTAGATTATCCTTCTCTTATTCAAAATAAACGCTTTATTTTGCTAAAATTATACTCCCTTCTCTGTCCAAACTATACTTTTTACTTCTGTTTAAATTAGACTTTCCTTCATTTCTCTTTTACAAATTAGATTTCTTCTTCTAGTACAATTTAAACACTTTTCTCTATGTCCAAATTAAAGTATCTTCTTTTTGTCTAATTTAAACTCTATTTCATGTCCATGTTAAACTCCCCTATCCATGTCTCTATTAAACTCTCTTTATCAGGTCCAAACCTGGCCCTTTACATTTTCAAATTTGACTTCTTTCTCTTGATTCTAACGAAACTTCCTCTTCTCGTCAATTTTAGACTCCCATCCATTTGCCCAAATATAAATTTCTTATTCCTGGTCAAAGTAAATTCATTTCTCGTGTCCAAATTTGATTTTTCTTCTTGTCTAAACTGGACTATCTTCCACTCAGCAATAATAGACACAATATATCATGTCCATGTTAAATTCCTTATTCTTTGTTTCGTTTTACACAAAACCGTCTTGTCCATCTTAGACATAATCGTTCTCATTTACTTTACGTGAGAGTACACAGGAACCCCCGTCATCCCATTTGTCATCACATTGTGTTGGTATAACACGTGAAACGTCTGCTGTTGTGTTTGCTCGGTGTCTGTTCACGACTGTTTGCTTCAATCTTTAAATTGGCATTTTAGCCCCAATCTTGGACAATTTTGCAACAATTATAGTATATATTACCTCTTGAATCTACAACATTCCACTCATCTTATCAAGCGGAAATCTTTGTGGAGAAAACCAGATTTATTTACAATCAACACGTCATAGAAACAATTAGTCTACATATGCTTCGAGAAATGCTGGAACAGACGGTGGGGCGGATACGGGAATGTCCCTACTGCAGTTAAAGTGATTCCATGTTTAGGATAATCTTTGAACTTATTTTTAATGGGAAGTGGTTCCATACTTGACACCAAACAAAATGTATGGAATCTCTAGCTGAACGAATGTATGCCTTCTTCTACCTTTCATCTCCCTGTGGAGCATAGGTCCTCAACAAACACTTTTCAAGCCGTTCTGTTTCTTGCCACTCTTTTAAGTTCTTCCCTGTCTTTCCCACCATTATCCTCATCTCTGCTTCCATCTGTCTTCTCCAAGAATATTTTGGTCTTCCACTTTGCCTTTTTCCTTCGGGATTCCAGAAAAGGGAATGTTACGTAATACTCTCAGTTGGCTTCCGCAATGTGTGTCCTATCCAGCGCCATCGTCTTCGCTGTATATCTTTATCCACTGGTACATTTCCATAATTCTATGTTAGTGATTTTGTCCTGCCATTTCCATTCTTTTATTTAAATGTATGAATTACAGAACTCGTATGAATTATATATTTTAGTAGAAAAATGCTGATTAAAAAAACTAACACTTTCCCAAAGATTGACAAATGTGGGACCCTCTGGTGCTTACTTCGTGTATGACAAAACAATGCTCATCATTATCATGTTCCGTACCAAAAACACGGTGCCAACACGATGCTCACTACGTGGGACATTACATGTAGTGCTAGTTCTCGTCAGATTTGCAAAATTATGGAAGCTGCCAATGACCTTTCTCTAATGATTGATCTTTGTAGTGTCTCACACTTTGCTTTCTCTTTTTTCTTTTGCCATCTTACGCCCAGTTGAGAGTTTGGATGTACAGTAGCTAATATTATATATGACGCTTCTTATATCGTTTAAAATCTGAATAATATTTTTATATACCTCAAATAAGCAAACATCTTTCCTAAATGCATGACAGTAGGGCAACAAATCAGACTGAAGGTCGATGAAAAAAAAATAAGATTTCATAAAAAAATAATTACAGAAATTCATCAAACAGTTTCCGAGATAATTAATAAACTCTGTGGGCACGAATTTGTGAACAAACTATACTCCTCCTATCCCACTGCCTGTTAAGCACATCAGTGATTATTTGGATTTTCACATATCATAGCCACTTTATTACTCGCCCAAGATTTATCTCTACTGTTCTTTGCTACTCGTGCCCTCAGTTTTTCCCGTTGTCCTTGAATTTCCGTGCTTTCTTTATTTAATTATGTCTGTGCCTCGTAAATTTTTGGATGTCTTGTCTTCAGTTTTCATTATAATTATTTTGATTCTGTGACATATAAAACATATTCTGTATCATAAAGGCATTTCTATATATAAAACGCATTTATGTTGCTGCAAGATATGTTTCTAATTATTTGTTATCCATGATTCGCTGTCATAAATCAGCTTTTTAATTACCAAAATTTAAAAAAATTGGAACAATGTCTGATTTTAGAGAGCATGGTCCCATTTCTGGGAGCCGCGATAGCTCAGTGATTAGTGAACTGGACTACAAAGGACAAGAGATAGGGTTCGATCGCAACCGACGGCTTCCGGTTCACCCAGCCTTAAATGGGTACCGGATTTTTTTTGTGGGAAAATAAAGCGGCACGGGCGTAATCCGACCACAGTACCCCAAAAATCATGTGCCGAAGGTCTGTAAAATTTATGGTCACTAGTACCATATTCCATATACACCACTTGGCGTGACGGGGGTACTTTACATTTTTTTATGGTTCCATTTATGGCATTTGTCTGGTTGTTTACTGAGGAACTGTGAACAAAGACAATGCCAAGTTCAGTCGATGCAGCTATTTATAGTTCTTGTCCATTTATTTTGATTGTTGTTTCAACAATGCCTCCAGGGCTATCGGTCTTCAGTTTCGTATTTATAGTGTTGCATTTATTTTGATTGTTGTTTCAACAATGCCTCCAGGGCTATCGGTCTTCAGTTTCGTATTTATAGTGTTGCATTTATTTTGATTGTTATTTCAACAATGCCTCCAGGGCTATTGGTCTTCAGTTTCGTATTTATAGTGTTGATCTCCATGCCTTATGCAACACATGTTTTATCTATCCGTTGTACCAAATCTTATCAAGGAGGGATCAAGTCATCATACTTCGCCTACGCACTGGCCACAACAGAATGAGAAACCACATGTTCACCAAACTCAAAATAGGAACTACCAGCCAATGCCACTGTACACTGGACAACACGACAACAAAACATGTTCTACAGGACTGCCCCCAGTACACAGACCTGAGAAGGACAATGTGGTCCACACCCACCTCCCTGGAAGAGAAACTATACGGGGAAACCGAATCACTTAGACAGCTGCCTTCATAAGAGAGTCCGGAATCCTAGTCTGAATGACGTCATGATCGCAGAAGAAGAAGTATCAAGTCTGTTAGTTCTTACTGGAGACAAATAATAATAAACGCATGATGATGATGTTGTAGAGGGAAACTTCTGAGGTGATAGATCATCCAACAATTGAAGGGAAAATGTATGTTTATAACACTACCAATAATCAACAACAGAAAAAAAGACAAAGAACAATAGACGGTCCGATGCAGGACCTGTACTCACCGACGGAGCGCATTGCCACTAGAACCAAACTCTAGACCACACGATCATCTCAGCTACCTGTCTATTATTCTTTGTTTTTTCCGTAGTTGATTATTTGTGATTATTTGTCCCAGTATTATATAACCAATTCTGACCTATGGAAGCGAATCAAGGACAGTAGACAAACAAATGAAAAGACGATTAGAGGCCACAGAGATGGGATTTCTCAGAAGAATGTTGAAAGTTCCCTGGACAGCTAAAAAGACCAATGAGGGAGTTCTCAAAGAGGCCAACACAAAAAGAGAGCTCTTAAAAAACATCAGAAAGAAGCAATCAACATTTTTCGGGCACATCATGAGAAGAGGAAAGTTGGAATACTTGGTTACAACTGGCAAAATAAAAGGAAAGAGAGATCGCGGACGACAAAGAGAGAAAATATTGGATAGCTTGGTGTCATGGCATGGAAAACAGTCAACAACAGAACTGATACGATGCACTGTAGATAGAAGATTGTGGAGGGACATGATCGCCTACGCCAACCGGTATGGCACATGATGATAATGATTATAGACATAGCTCTTCCCTGAAATTAGTCAATGTTCCTATTCTGCCCTAGCTAAACTATCGAGTGTGTTTAACTAAGGGCTTTTGAGCCCGACCACGATTAGAATCAAGGGCCCTTAATCAAACCGTGAAATGAGCGGACATTTCACTGATTAGTTTGGGAATAACGAGTTTAATCCCGTCACACCTCTTTCCCACCCAAACACGCTCAAAGATTATCTTTCTTATCTCAAAAGCCAGTCACAGATTTGTTTGTAAACCTTTCAGACTTTAGGTATTTGCTCTACCCCAGAGTAATCATATTTTGTTTGTAAACAACTTCTTTGATACACCTTCCGTTTTAAAATGCATGGTTTACTCGCGTATATATACTTTGTCAGTTGATTTCCTGTTTGTCAATGAACCTTAATCTTGTTATCTGGCGTTACTTTTCCTGCTGTCATCGTCACCTCTGCTGTAGATCAGTGTGTGCTCTCCTTTTGTCATTTCGTGAATTTAACTGATTTAAATTGGGATTTTTGTCAGTGACAATGTGTTTTTCTCTTACAGCTTCTCCTTTCTTCCTCACTGTTCTGTCAGTGTTTTGTGTTTTGTTCTTACAACCCTTCCTTTACTTTCTCACTTTTCATTTAGTGACAAGGTGAGAGATAATTTGCAGTTAACTGCTCTTTGTTTGACTTCTTTCATGCTTCCCAGTGGTTCTAGTGTTTCATCCTGTTTTCTAAAGATGTCTTCTAGGCTTATTTTCGTAGCGTTTGTTTACAGCGTTGGGTTAGCTGTTGATATTTTACCACGTGCACAAACTATTTCTTTCATTACTTCTTTATATATTCTAAAAACAACACAAATAAATAAATACGCATGGAATCTTCAGGAGAGAGAGAGAGAGAGAGAGAGAGAGAGAGAGAGAGAGAGAGAGGGAGAGACAGAGAGATAGTCAAACAAAGTACATAAATAAAAACAATAGTATGTTTACAGCACTTGGAAATATAGAATCATCCAACAGGCAGCAACAGAAAAGACACAAACTGTGAGTAGCGCGAACTAGGACCAAGCCCATACTTCTGGACACAGCGCCTCGCCTCAATAGATGTGTGTTTCATCGCACTGCCAGCACAGCAACCAGAATGTTGCTACTGTTTGAAGGGACTTACACATTCCATCTCGGGAGTAGAGCATAACGTATTGACAACAATTTTGGACTAGAGCATAACGTAGTGATAACAATTTTGGACTAGAGCATAACGTAGTGATAACAATTTTGGACTAGAGCATAACGTAGTGACAACAGTTCGGGACTAGAGCATAACGTATTGACAACAATTTTGGACTAGAGCATAACGTATTGACAACAGTTCGGGACTAGAGCTTAACGTATTGACAACAATTTTGGACTAGAGCATAACGTAGTGATAACAATTTTGGACTAGAGCATAACGTAGTGACAACAATTTTGGACTAGAGCATAACGTATTGACAACAATTTTGGACTAGAGCATAACGTATTGATAACAATTTTGGACTAGAGCATAACGTATTGACAACAATTTGAGACTAGAGCATAACGTAGTGACAACAATTTTGGACTAGAGCATAACGTATTGACAACAATTTTGGACTAGAGCATAACGTATTGATAACAATTTTGGACTAGAGCATAACGTATTGACAACAATTTGAGACTAGAGCATAACGTATTGACAACAATTTTGGACTAGAGCATAACGTATTGACAACAATTTTGGACTAGAGCATAACGTAGTGATAACAATTTTGGACTAGAGCATAACGTAGTGACAACAATTTTGGACTAGAGCATAACGTAGTGACAACAATTTTGGACTAGAGCATAACGTATTGACAACAATTTGAGACTAGAGCATAACGTATTGACAACAATTTTGGACTAGAGCATAACGTATTGACCACAATTTGGGACTAGAGCATAACATAACGTATTGACAACAATTCGGGACTAATTTATAGGAACAAACTGTATTTAGTGTTTCCTGTTGACTAGTATAATTCTCCATGCCGTGTCTTGTATCAAACACTTAATGTCTTATAAAGAACGCTACACTGGTTTTGTCAGTTATCGACTACGGGCTGGGCCTTCTTACCCTGTCTCACACTCTGTTAACTCATTTGGAAAGGTTACTGATGCAAGCCGTGTTGGGATGTACCAGGGATACGCCAATACCAGCCTTGCCATTCCTGTTGGATCTCCCTAGCATTCAAGTATGACCCAAGTATATGCAAGCAAAAGCGTACCTGGGGAATGGGGCATGTAATAAAATATATCCACTGCTACCAGAATTTCAATGAAAGACAACTGTTAAGCGTGGGAGATTGTGGCTGGCAGAGGATAAGACAACACTGCAGGGCGTATGCAATAAAGGACATACCTAGTGGCAGGAGTGGATACATGTGCATGACAGGCGCGGGTTAACCAAGATCGTTACATACTTAGACAGGACATGTCGTGACTGGGTGCAGGAGATGATTCTGAGATTCAGAAGGTAGTGCAACTTCACTCAAAACCACAACCTCAGATTCCGATCATCTACACTGATGGCTCGGTCACAATGGATGTATGGAGCGGCTGGGCTTTTGTTGCGTATTCTAATATCAAGTTGATAGATAAAGGTGCATGAGCATACAAGACTACTACCTTCAGCACACGCATAGCGATTGATGCTATGACGGAAGATATCGCGTGGTTGGTTAATAAACCAACAAAACATGCGGTCATCATAACTGACTCACAAAGCAAGCTACGCTGAATTGAAAGCAACACAATCCGCAGAGAGTGGAAGCACCTATTCGACACGTCTCGTGTTAACAACCTGACTCTGATATATTGCCCTCGACACGTCTCATGTTAACAACCTAACTCTGATATATTGCCCTCGACACGTCTCACGTTAACTAATAACTCTGATATATTACCCTCAACACGTCTCATGTTAACTACCTAACTCTGATATATTACCCTCAACACGTCTCATGTTAACTACCTAACTCTGATATATTACCCTCAACACGTCTCATGTTAACTACCTAACTCTGATATATTACCCTCAACACGTCTCTTATTAACTACCTAACGCAGATATATTGCCCTCGACACGTCTCATGTTAACTACCTAACTCTGATATATTGCCCTCAAAACGTCTCATGTTAACTACCTAACTCTGATATATTACCCTCAACACGTCTCTTATTAACTACCTAACTCTGATATATTACCCTCAACACGTCTCATGTTAACTACCTAACTCTGATATATTACCCTCAACACGTCTCATGTTAACTACCTAAATCTGATATATTGCCCTAAACACGTCTCATGTTAACTACCTAACTCTGATATATTACCCTCAACACGTCTCTTATTAACTACCTAACTCTGATATATTGCCCTAAACACGTCTCATGTTAACTACCTAACTCTGATATATTGCCCTAAACACGTCTCATGGTAACTACCTAACTCTGATATATTGCCCTAAACACGTCTCATGGTAACTACCTAACTCTGATATATTGCCCTAAACACGTCTCATGGTAACTACCTAACTCTGATATATTGCCCTAAACACATCTCATGTTAACTACCTAACTCTGATATATTACCCTCAACACGTCTCATGTTAACTACCTAACTCTGATATATTGCCCTAAACACGTCTCATGTTAACTACCTAACTCTGATATATTGCCCTAAACACGTCTCATGTTAACTACCTAACTCTGATATATTGCCCTAAACACGTCTCATGTTAACTACCTAACTCTGATATATTACCCTCAACACGTCTCATGTTAACTACCTAACTCTGATATATTGCCCTCGACACGTGGGGATTCATGGTTGTGAGATGGCCGACAGGTTGGCGGGGTCTATGTTTGCGCAAGAAACATTACAAATGGAGATGCATGACACTGCGAGGCCTTTAAAAGAACACCTCTCACAGGATGGCGACATGGAAGCTGGGGATAAACTCACGCGTCAAAAGAATGTTGGAACATGACGTCACGAGGGGGGAAAAGCAGGAAAACATCCTCAGCGGTAAAGATGGCAAGACGTTCAATTAATGGAGGACAGGAACAAGCAATGGGTGAACACGTTCAATCAATGGAGGACAGGAACAAGCAATGGATGAACACGGTCAATCAATGGAGGACAGGAACAAACAATGGATGAACACGGTCAATCAATGGAGGACAGGAACAAGCAATGGATGAACACGTTCAATCAATGGAGGACAGGAACAAGCAATGGGTGAACACGTTCAATCAATGGAGGACAGGAACAAGCAATAGATGAACACAGTCAATGGTTGTTGTGAACTGTAAGCAGAGCGGATATGGGAATGCCCCGACTGAGTGACGGGAGTCCGAGCTAAAGGCTAAGGTATAAGCCACACACAGATTGAAATATTTGCGTTGTGTAGCTCCAGAGTCAGAGGCGTGTTAAAATGCAGATCTCTCGTTGCAAGACGCTATGTCGAAGGGTGCGGGTTCGATTCTACTTTGGGCTGCCGGTTGTTGTTTTTGTTTTGTGTTGTTGTTTGTGGATATGTTCCCATTGCTATACACGTACCGTTGTTTCTTTAATAAAAAAAAAATTAATATTCTACGGCTGCTAGATTCCTAACAGTCTTCGTAATTTGTGTCTGCCGAACTGATGTGCATTAGGTGTTGTATAAAACAATTTCATTTCGGTGCTGCTTACCTCAATACAAGGAGGCTTGCAGACACAAACAAATAACTTTGGTGCTAAAGAGTGAACGGTCGTTTGCTGGCATTTATTATTGCTGTTTCTTTATTAGTGCAGCTGGCCAAGCTTAACATGTGTGTCTTCATAACTATTTATGTATTTTTGTGACTGTGTTCGTCAGTAAGAGTGATGCTCTGTTTGTATGGGAGAAGCTTTGTCTGTATTCGTCTGTAAGAGTGATACTTTGTCTCTATGAGTGATGCTTTGTCTCTATGAGTAATGCTCTGTCTGTATTCGTCTGTAAGAGTGATGCTCTGTCTGTATTCGTCTGTAAGAGTGATGCTCTGTCTGTATTCGTCTGTAAGAGTGATGCTTTGTCTCTATGAGTGATGCTCTGTCTGTATTCGTCTGTAAGAGTGATGCTTTGTCTCTATGAGTGATGCTCTGTCTGTATTCGTCTGTATGAGTGATGCTTTGTCCCTATGAGTGATGCTCTGTCTCTATGAGTAATGCTTTGTCTGTATGAGTGATGCTTTGTCTGTATGAGTGATGCTTTGTCTGTATGAGTGATGCTTTGTCTCTATGAGTGATGTTTTGTCTCTATGAGTGATGCTTTGTCCCTATGAGTGATGCTCTGTCTCTATGAGTAATGCTTTGTCTGTATGAGTGATGCTTTGTCTGTATGAGTGATGCTTTGTCTGTATGAGTGATGCTTTGTCTCTATGAGTGATGTTTTGTCTCTATGAGTGATGCTTTGTCTGTATTCGTCTGTATGAGTGATGCTCTGTCTCTTTGAGTGATGCTTTGTCTGTATTCGTCTGTATGAGTGATGCTTTGTCTCTATGAGTGATGCTCTGTCTCTATGAGTGATGCTTTGTCTGTATGAGTGATGCTTTGTCTGTATGAGTGATTCTTTGTCTGTATGAGTGATGCTTTGTCTGTATGAGTGATGCTTTGTCTCTATGAGTGATGCTTTGTCTGTATGAGTGATGCTTTGTCTGTATTCGTCTGTATGAGTGATGCTCTGTCTCTATGAGTGATGCTTTGTCTGTATGAGTGATTCTTTGTCTGTATGAGTGATGCTTTGTCTGTATGAGTGATGCTTTGTCTCTATGAGTGATGCTTTGTCTGTATGAGTGATGCTTTGTCTGTATTCGTCTGTATGAGTGATGCTCTGTCTCTATGAGTGATGCTTTGTCTGTATGAGTGATTCTTTGTCTGTATGAGTGATGCTTTGTCTGTATGAGTGATGCTTTGTCTCTATGAGTGATGCTTTGTCTGTATTCGTCTGTATGAGTGATGCTCTGTCTATATAAGACATATTCTCTCCTGCGAGAGCACATGTCTATACACCGATTTCCAGATTTCAGCAAATCCTGTTACCGTCGACGCAACAGTTCAGCACGAATATTCGAACTGTTGAGTTGAATGTAAACTCTAATTACCATCATTATTCAGCGAAACCCGTTGTTGAGTCGCTTCTACAATAACATGGAGGCGAGTACATGTTCTGCTGAGTTCTGTTCTCACAATGTTCTTTACTGCTTTAGTTTTTGTTTGTTTCTGTTTCGTTTTATTCTCTTTTACCTACAAGAGCTGAGGAATATATTTTTCAACGTTTTCGCTAGGACACGGAATAATAGACCAACAAAGAGGATGAGGGGACAATGTTGGTGCTAGGACACAGAATAATAGACTAAAAAAGAGGATGAGGGACAATGTTGGTGCTAGGACACTGTATAATAGGCTAACAAAGAGGATGAGGGGACAATGTTGGTGCTAGGACACGGAATAATAGACTAAAAAAGAGGATGAGGGACAATGTTGGTGCTAGGACACGGAATAATAGACTAAAAAAGAGGATGAGGGACAATGTTGGTGCTAGGACACGGAATAATAGACTAAAAAAGAGGATGAGGGGAGCCGCAATAGCTCAGTGATTAGTGAACTGGACTACAACGGACAAGGGGTAGGGTTCGATCCCAACCGACGGCTTCCGGGTTCACTAAGCCTTAAATGGGTACCGGATTTTTTCTGGGAAAGTGAAGCGGCACGGGCGTAGTACCGACCACATTACCCCCAAAATTCACGTGCTGAAGGTCTGTAAAATTTATGGTCACTAACAACATATTCCCTATACGCCACTTGGCGTGACGGGGGTACTTTACATTTTTTTAAAAAAGAGGATGAGGGACAATGTTGGTTCTAGGACACACAATGAGGGATGAACAAAGAGGATTAGGGACAATGTTGGTACTAGGACACACAATGAGGGATGAACAAAGAGGATGAGGGACAATGTTGGTTCTAGGACACACAATGAGGGATGAACAAAGAGGATTAGGGACAATGTTGGTACTAGGACACATAATGAGAGACCAACAAAGTGGATGAGGGACAATTTTGGTGGTAGGACACACAATGAGGGACGAACAAAGTGGATGAGGGACAATTTTGGTGCTAGGACACACAATGAGAGACCAACAAAGAGGATGAGGGACAATTTTGGTGCTAGGACACACAATGAGGGACGAACAAAGAGGATGAGTGTCCTCTGACGTACACTCCTACTGACGTAAACTCCTTCTGGTGTACACTCCTCCTGACGTTCACTCCACTTTGCGTACATTCATCCTGGCGTATATTCTCCTATCGTTCACTCCTCCTGTCATTCACTCCTTTTGACGTTTACTCCTCCTGATATTCACTCCTCCTGACGTAAATCATGCTGACATTAACTCCTCCTGACATTAACTCCTCCTGACGTAAATCCTCCTGACATTAACTCATCCTGACATTAACTCCTCCTGACGTAAATCCTCCTGACATTAACTCATCCTGACATTAATTCCTCTTGACGTTAACTCCTCCTGACGTAAATCCTCCTGACATTAACTCCTCCTGACATTAACTCATCCTGACATTAATTCCTCTTGACGTTAACTCCTCAGACGTAACTCCTCGTGACGTTAACTTCTCCTGACGTACACTCCACCGGACATTAACTCATCCTGGTGTTCACACCTCCACCACCTCACTTCCGGCCCTTAAAAGAACGTTAATTGGATGTTGAGTTATGCTTTACGGTAAGCTGGGGAGGGGGGGGGGAGGGCAGTTGGAATATTTGGTACTTCTTCTTTTCTTTCTTTTCTCTTCTCACTGATACCTAAAAGTCTCGTGGTTATACGAATTATACTGTCTGAATTAGTGATTTTCCTTTGTTGTTACATGTCTCCGTCACTGCATCTATCCTTATTCTGGTCTTCCTCTTGGTCTTTTTCCCTGCATTCTCGAGAAGAACACCCTTGATGGTGATTGGTGAGGATTCATACTGACCAGGTGGCCAAACTATTTAAGTTGTTGTTGTTCTATATATTCTTGGCAGGGTTTTAGTTGTAGATTTCCAGCTTTCATTTTGCATTTTTGTTCGTGATCGTAATAAGCACAATGGAAGGCAATTCTACTTATATCGCACAAGCTGTCAGAAATAAAACACAAATTAATCCGTTCGAAATCACACACCAGAACACTTGACTTTCTTCTACTACGGGCAATGAAATTCCTTTATAACATAAATTTGACTCCCATCGCAAATCGCATCGTGATGAATACTTGGTTACAACCTGCAAATTACAAGTAAAGACAGATCACGTGCGACAATGAGAAACGATAGCTTTGCGTTGTGGCGAGGTCAGAGTATTGTAGAGTATTGCGTTGTAGCGAGGTCAGAGTATTGTAGAGTATTGCTTTGTGGCGAGGTCAGAGTATTGTAGAGTATTGCGTCGTGGCGAGGTCAGAGTATTGTAGAGTATTGCGTCGTGGCGAGGTCAGAGTATTGTAGAGTATTGCGTCGTGGCGAGGTCAGAGTATTGCTTTGTGGCGAGGTCAGAGTATTGTAGAGTATTGCTTTGTGGCGAGGTCAGAGTATTGCTTTGTGGCGAGGTCAGAGTATTGTAGAGTATTGCGTCGTGGCGAGGTCAGAGTATTGTGGATTATTGCTTTGTGGCGAGGTCAGAGTATTGTAGAGTATTGCTTTGTGGCGAGGTCAGAGTATTGCGGAGTATTGCTTTGTGGCGAGGTCAGAGTATTGTGGAGTATTGCGTCGTGGCGAGGTCAGAGTATTGTGGAGTATTGCTTTGTGGCGAGGTCAGAGTATTGTGGAATATTGCTTTGTGGCGAGGTCAGAGTATTGTAGAGTATTGCTTTGTGGCGAGGTCAGAGTATTGTGGAGTATTGCTTTGTGGCGAGGTCAGAGTATTGTAGAGTATTGCTTTGTGGCGAGGTCAGAGTATTGTTGAGTATTGCGTCGTGGCGAGGTCAGAGTATTGTAGAGTATTGTGTTGTAGCGAGGTCAGAGTATTGTAGAGTATTGCGTTGTACCGAGGTCAGAGTATTGTAGAGTATTGTGCTGTGGCGAGGTCAGAGTATTGTAGAGTATCGTGTTGTACCGAGGTCAGAGTATTGTAGAGTATTGTGTTGTAGCGAGGTCAGAGTATTGTAGAGTATTGTGTTGTAGCGAGGTCAGAGTATTGTAGAGCATTGTGTTGTACCGAGGTCAGAGTATTGTAGAGTATTGTGTTGTAGCGAGGTCAGAGTATTGTAGAGTATTGCGTTGTGGCGAGGTCAGAGTATTGTAGAGTATTGTGTTGTAGCGAGGTCAGAGTATTGTAGAGTATTGCGTTGTACCGAGGTCAGAGTATTGTAGAGTATTGTGTTGTACCGAGGTCAGAGTATTGTAGAGTATTGTGTTGTAGCGAGGTCAGAGTATTGTAGAGTATTGTGTTGTAGCGAGGTCAGAGTATTGTAGAGCATTGTGTTGTACCGAGGTCAGAGTATTGTAGAGTATTGTGTTGTAGCGAGGTCAGAGTATTGTAGAGTATTGCGTTGTGGCGAGGTCAGAGTATTGTAGAGTATTGTGTTGTAGCGAGGTCAGAGTATTGTAGAGTATTGCGTTGTACCGAGGTCAGAGTATTGTAGAGTATTGTGTTGTACCGAGGTCAGAGTATTGTAGAGTATTGTGTTGTAGCGAGGTCAGAGTATTGTAGAAGAAACGATAGCTTTGCTTTGTGGCGAGGTCAGAGTATTGTAGAGTATTGCGTCGTGGCGAGGTCAGAGTATTGTAGAGTATTGCGTCGTGGCGAGGTCAGAGTATTGTAGAGTATTGCGTTGTAGCGAGGTCAGAGTATTGTTGAGTATTGCTTTGTGGCGAGGACAGAGTATTGTAGAGTATTGCTTTGTGGCGAGGTCAGAGTATTGTAGAGTATTGCGTTGTGGCGAGGTCAGAGTATTGTAGAGTATTGCTTTGTGGCGAGAACAGAGTATTGTAGAGTATTGCGTTGTGGCGAGGACAGAGTATTGTAGAGTATTGCTTTGTGGCGAGGACAGAGTATTGTAGAGTATTGCGTTGTGGCGAGGACAGAGTATTGTAGAGTATTGCTTTGTGGCGAGGACAGAGTATTGTAGAGTATTGCGTTGTAGCGAGGTCAGAGTTTTGTAGAGTATTGCGTTGTGGCGAGGACAGAGTATTGTAGAGTATTGCTTTGTGGCGAGGACAGAGTATTGTAGAGTATTGCGTTGTAGCGAGGTCAGAGTTTTGTAGAGTATTGCGTCGTGGCGAGGTCAGAGTATTGTATTACTGCAGCTTCGCATTTTTATGCATTCATTTGCATTTCTTTGCCTTAACCCCTCATAGTATTGTGGAAGGGAATGATCGCCTACACCAAACGGTATGGCCAATAATTATGATTATTATTTGGGAGGTCTTTTCTCTGTTTTGTTGTTGGTAGTCACGTTGTCCATTAAAGTTATCGAAGTGTTAGTTTCTCCTCGTTCTCCTTGTCTATCACAGTCTGTGCTACATCTTGTCTTCTTATATATTCTTCATTCCCGATTGTTGTTTGCTCTTTGTACATTTGAACTTCGATGGCTAAGTATTACACTCTATTGTTGACTAGAAGAGCCCAGGATGGCTAAGTATTACACGCTATTGTTGACTAGAAGGGCCCAGGATGGCTAAGTATTACACTCTATTGTTGACTAGAAGAGCCCAGGATGGCTAAGTATTACACTCTATTGTTGACTCGAAGAGCCCAGGATGGCTAAGTATTACATACTATTGTTGACTAGAAGAGCCCAGGATGGGTAAGTATTACACTCTATTGTTGACTAGAGGGGCACAGGATGGCTAAGTATTACACTCTATTGTTGACTAGAAGAGCACAGGATGGCTAAGTATTACACTCTATTGTTGACTAGAAGGGCCCAGGATGGCTAAGTATTACACTCTATTGTTGACTAGAAGAGCCCAGGATGGCTAAGTATTACACTCTATTGTTGACTAGAAGGGCCCAGGATGGCTAAGTATTACACTCTACTGTTGACTAGAAGGGCCCAGGATGGCTAAGTATTACACACTATTGTTGACTAGAAGGGCCCAGGATGGCTAAGTATTACACTCTATTGTTGACTAGAAGGGCCCAGGATGGCTAAGTATTACACTCTATTGTTGACTAGAAGGGCCCAGGATGGCTAAGTATTACACTCTATTGTTGACTAGAAGGGCCCAGGATGGCTAAGTATTACACTCTATTGTTGACTAGAAGGGCCCAGGATGGCTAAGTATTTCACTCTATTGTTGACTAGAAGGGCCCAGGTTCGACTCCCAGAAGTGACGATTACATTGTCATGGCTTCGGGGATCATCCAGCCACAAAAAGTAGGTACGAGAAGGTTTGTTGGAAAGTGTGGCAACCTGACGTCATACTGACTACGCCACATACAAAATGTGTAGTTGATCAATTGAAAAGTAATAGTATATATATATCTCTCTCTCTGCGATCAGGACTCAATCAGAGTAGGACTCCAGACTCTCACACGAAGACAGCTGTCTGTTTAAGCCTGTTAGATCCACTCCGCTTGAATACCTGTTAAAACGTTGCACTGTGTTCTGCGCCAGTGACCCAATGCATCCGATTTCAGCCAGCATTTTGTTCAGGTTTGCTTTCCTTAGCCTTTGATTGTCCCCAATCTTCCTGCAAGGCAGCAGATGATCTTTTCTGTAGGGGGATTCTGCCCTTAGATGGTTGGCCCTCCCAGGTTTACGAGCACCATCTGCCCGAGTCACTGACTAACACAGACACGCGACTTGGAATATAAGGAAACTGCAACAATGAACACTTTTCATGCATAGCCTTCAATTGTTCCCGCCGCCTAGCCCCATATACCGGTAATTCACGTCCTCTTGAAAATGATGATCGTCGTAAGTATATCATCATTTTGACTTTAACGCAGAAAAGTGCAACGGAGAACCGAAATTAATCAGACCCTGGATGCACTTTCTGCAGCGATCGAGAGGACGTGAACTAGATCAGCCATCTTGGAGCGCTTCAACTCAAGTATTTGTTTGTATATTAAGGCATAGAGAAACCCCCTACTTTCGTTACTTATTACATTCGCATTTTTTTACAACTTTTCACTTCACGTTTTATATATTTATTTATTTTTAATGTGGCATTACCTAATAGGGCGGTCTGGTTCATTGCCACCTTCATTGAATGCCTTCCCGCTGAGGAGGGCCACCCAAAAGTTGTGACGTTTTCAGCATTGCGAGCAGGGACGATTGTGGATCAAATGACGTCTGACGACAGTAGTTAACATACTGATGACGTCATCAGCTTGGGGTGCTTTCGGGAAAATCATTTCCGCTTTCACTATAGGTGGCAGTGTTCTAGTTATAGTGACAGCTACTTCTAAAAACAAAATCTTATTGGTTCTAAATATATTTTCGTTGTGAAATTAACACTATAAATAGAATATGTGGGCTATGACTGTTTGAGTATGGAATCGCAATAAAAAGTCTTGATGTATTTCAGGATCTCACTCGATTTAACAAAAAATAATAAATGCACGGACATAAAATTTTACCGTACTGTATTTAAACTGGCTGACGCTAAAATTAGAAGTGATGTATTTTTTAGAGCTTGACAGTATAAGACGACACAGCATTCAGCAAAATCAATGTTACCGCTAAAAGCGGTATTTAAACTACAACTAAATTACATTAATTAAGACACATTATTTTTGTCAGAGTATAAAATAGGTCCCATAAGCGTCTTTGTTCATTATCTGAAGCTGTGACGACAGTATGCGCTTTCTTCTGATTTTTTTCCGCTATTTTATTTCTTCCCAGATTGTCAAATCATCGGACAGCTATTACCACTATTGTTCAACAAAGAAATCTATCTATCTATCTATCTTTCGTTCGCCCGAAGTATTGTCTATATCTGCAATGTCGTTTCCTGTATAAATTTTACTGTCCTTTTTAATTCTTGCAGTGGCCCATTTAGTTTTGTCTGTAGTGTTGTATCTATGGGCCAATGGATTTTCCTCATATATTCAGTGCAGTCTTGAAGTATGTGTTCAGCAGTCTGGGGCACCTGTCCACATGTACAAGTAGTTGATGTGCCGATCTTGAATTGTGCATACCTGTGATTATGGAGTCGTTATGTCCTGTTATGAGGCGTATAATGATAACTTGTTCATATCTATTCATATTATAAAAGGCATCCTGATTTGGGGCTTGTGGTCCTCTGAAATAAAGAAATAACTCTAGAGGCAAAACGGGCACTCTACAATACAATCTTCATCCCAATGTTGTGCTACCAATGCCAGTCCTGGACCCAAGATGAAAAAAATAATAAGAGAAAATAACCTCTACTGAGATGAAATGTGTTAGACGATTGACAGGAAACACCTTGAGAGATAAGATCAGAAACGAAAAAATGGAAGAAGAAAAAAGCTAGGAATTATTCCCGCCGTAGAATATATAATGAAATAACAGATGAAATGGTTTGACCATGTGATATGGCAGAAAGATCAAAACACAACACAACGAGCCTTCAATAAAAGTTGCGTGAACACCAGACCCAATGGCCGACGTCGAAAACTATGGATTGACGGAATATTAGAAACATTAGGAAACGTAGCAGCTGAGGCCAACAGAAGATCACAATTTATATCCCCTCGATGCTGAAAGTCAAATAACGAATGGAAGAAGAATATACAATGAAGAAAGAGAATCAGTTCTTTTTTATTTATTTATCCCTGATTGTGTGCTTGTGTCGCGCTTTCTGAGTTCGATGTATGTGTGAGTGTGTATGTTTGAGTGTATGTGTGTGTAAGTGTAAGTGTATGTGTGTATGTGCGTGTATCTGTGTGAGTGTGTGTGTCTGTGTGTGCGTGTGTGTCTGTGTAAGTGTAAGTGCGTTTACGCGCGTACGCTGGTAAGTGCCGTTCGAACTTATAGACATAGTTCCAACTCTGAATCAAACTTTTCTCAACTTTAGCCGAACTTCTCTGAAATGTTCGAAGTTAGGGTAGCTGGAAGTAACAAGGCTCCACGCAGATTGTATGTGTGTGTGTGTGTGTGTGAGAGAGAGAGAGAGAGAGACTGTAAATTCGTCTGTGTGTTTCACTGGCTAGCAATTTGTGTTTACGAAGCATCTTTAATGAAACCACGTTCTCTTGATTATACGACTTCTCAGCCGTTTAAAAATAAGAAGGGAGAAACACAAATTAAATTCTGTCTCAAGTTTGTACTCACATTTGGCCAGTTTCCCAACACACATACATGCATTTAAGTGTTTTCCTAGATAATAGGAAAGTGTTTCTTATTTTGATACATCAAATATTCCGGTGTTAGGCAGCCTGGCGTTGCGCAAGAAGCTGTGACATGTACAACAAGCAGGTATTGTGTGTTGTTAGAAGACTGGGGCCCGCTCCATTTCCCTGCCTAAAGGTGAAGTGACACCTGTTGTCTTGTGAATTGATCTTTCACTTTAATTGATCGTCGGGGGGAGGGGGGGGCCGCTAGGTGGTCTAGAGATAAGATGTCGGCCTCTGGTCAGGACAGAAGTCACGGTTTCGAATCCCATCGTTATGGTGCTATTTTTTAAACTTTGAATATGTGGTTTCCTTGTGGTTTAGCCCTCCTCTCTGGACAGTGACATCCGATGTCCAGTCCTCTATGGGTAGCGACATCCGATGTCCAGTCCTCTCTGGGTAGCGACATCCGATGTCTAGTCCTCTATGGGTAGCGACATCCGATGTCCAGTCCTCTCTGGGTAGCGACATCCGATGTCTAGTCCTCTCTGGGTAGTGACATCCGATGTCCAGTCCTCTCTGGGTAGTGACATCCGATGTCCAGTCCTCTCTGGGTAGTGACATCCGATGTCCAGTCCTCTCTGGGTAGTGACATCCGATGTCCAGTCCTCTCTGGGTAGTGACATCCGATGTCCAGTCCTCTCTGGGTAGTGACATCCGATGTCCAGTCCTCTCTGGGTAGTGACATCCGATGTCTAGTCCTCTCTGGGTAGTGACATCCGATGTCTAGTCCTCTCTGGGTAGTGACATCCGATGTCCAGTCCTCTCTGGGTAGTGACATCTGATGTCCAGTCCTCTCTGGGTAGCGACATCCGATGTCCAGTCCTCTCTGGGTAGTGACATACTAGTGCGTATTACATAGACCATGGACACTAGTGCGTATTACATAGACCATGGACACTAGTGCGTATTACATAGACCATGGACACTAGTGCGTGTTACATAGACCATGGACACTAGTGCTTGTTACATAGACCATGGATACTATTGCGTATTACATAGACCATGAATAATAGTGCGTGTTAATAGACCATGGGCACTAGTGCGTGTTACAAAGACCATGGACACTAGTGCGTGTTACATAGACCATGGACACTAGTGTGTGTTACATAGACCATGGACACTAGTGCGTGTTACATAGACCATGGACACTAGTGTGTGTTACAAAGACCATGGACACTAGTGCGTGTTACATAGACCATGGACACTAGTGTGTGTTACATAGACCATGGACACTAGTGAGTTTTACATAGACCATGAATACTAGTGCGTGTTACATAGACCATGGGCACTAGTGCGTGTTACATAGACCATGGACACTAGTGCATGTTACATAGACCTTGGCAGTCCAAAGCGTAGGACAACAATGGCTACTGCCCGGACAGAAATGATGTTAATTGACATATGACCTGTCGGATGTTACGGGCCTAAATGTGTAGATATCACAGGCTTTGTTTCTTCAATGAGCGACACAATGCATTGAGTCGCACATAATTGGTGAAGGTTAAGAAGAAGATGAATTGTCTTTTCAATTCATTGACCTTTGAACTGGGTGAATAAGTGAGATGAAATTAGGGAGAAAGTGTGAAATTATTCTTTCTTCTCCTATTGCTGCATGGACATGTTTGTACTCTGATCTTCTCATAAACGTCCACTTGAATGTGGATAGGACTCTCTGTTTACAGTTCTCCAGGCGACACTACCTGTCGCCGGCTTGGCTCAGTCCCTTTCATTGATGGATAAGTACCTCACGGATGTTTCAGAAACATCCCTCTAAGTTGTTTTGGTCTGTCCCTTGATCTCATCAGATCTCTAGGCTGTCCATAAAGTATGGTCTTGGGATGTGGTTAATGTTTGTCCTTCTAACCATCACTTCTCAACCAGATGTGGTTAATGTTTGTCCTTCTAACCATCACTTCTCAACCAGATGTGGTTAATGTTTGTCCTTCTAACCATCACTTCTCAACCAGATGTGGTTAATGTTTGTCCTTCTAACCATCACTTCTCAACCAGATGTGGTTAATGTTTGTCCTTCTAACCATCACTTCTCAACCAAAGGCATTGTAACATTGACTATATGAAAGGATACTCAGCGTTTGTAAGACACGCGAGTCAGTCAATCTCACCTGTCATTTAATGTTCTTTTTTTTTTTTCCTGAGACAGCGCATATGAAAATGTTTCAATCTTCTTTCATAGCTTGAATAAGTGGTCTTAGTCTTAATGGCCCAATCTTCTTTCATAGCTTGAATAAGTGGTTCTAGTCTTAATGGCCCACTCTTCTTTCATAGCTTGAATAAGTGGTCTTAGTCTTAATGGCCCAATATTCTTTCATAGCTTGAATAAGTGGTCCTAGTCTTAATGGCCCAATATTCTTTCATAGCTTGAATAAGTGGTCTTAGTCTTAATGGCCCAATATTCTTTCGTAGCTTGAATAAGTGGTCTTAGTCTTAATGGCCCAATATTCTTTCGTAGCTTGAATAAGTGGTCTTAGTCTTAATGGCCCAATATTCTTTCGTAGCTTGAATAAGTGGTCCTAGTCTTAATGGCCCAATATTCTTTCATAGCTTGAATAAGTGGTCCTAGTCTTAATGGCCCAATATTCTTTCATAGCTTGAATAAGTGGTCCTAGTCTTAATGGCCCAATATTCTTTCATAGCTTGAATAAGTGGTCCTAGTCTTAATGGCCCAATATTCTTTCATAGCTTGAATAAGTGGTCCTAGTCTTAATGGCCCAATATTCTTTCATAGCTTGAATAAGTGGTCCTAGTCTTAATGGCCCAATATTCTTTCATAGCTTGAATAAGTGGTCCTAGTCTTAATGGCCCAATATTCTTTCATAGCTTGAATAAGTGGTCCTAGTCTTAATGGCCCAATATTCTTTCATAGCTTGAATAAGTGGTCCTAGTCTTAATGGCCCAATATTCTTTCATAGCTTGAATAAGTGGTCTTAGTCTTAATGGCCCAATATTCTTTCATAGCTTGAATAAGTGGTCTTAGTCTTAATGGCCCAATATTCTTTCATAGCTTGAATAAGTGGTCCTAGTCTTAATGGCCCAATATTCTTTCATAGCTTGAATAAGTGGTCCTAGTCTTAATGGCCCAATATTCTTTCATAGCTTGAATAAGTGGTCCTAGTCTTAATGGCCCAATATTCTTTCATAGCTTGAATAAGTGGTCTTAGTCTTAATGGCCCAATATTCTTTCATAGCTTGAATAAGTGGTCCTAGTCTTAATGGCCCAATATTCTTTCATAGCTTGAATAAGTGGTCCTAGTCTTAATGGCCCAATATTCTTTCATAGCTTGAATAAGTGGTCCTAGTCTTAATGGCCCAATATTCTTTCACAGCTTGAATAAGTGGTCCTAGTCTTAATGGCCCAATATTCTTTCATAGCTTGAATAAGTGGTCCTAGTCTTAATGGTCCAATATTCTTTCATAGCTTGAATAAGTGGTCTTAGTCTTATTGGTTCAATCTTCTTTCATAGCTTGAATAAGTGGTCCCAGTCTTATTGGTTCAGTCTTCTTTCATAGCTTGAATAAGTGGTCTTAGTCTGAGACCCGAATAAGAGGATGCTAAGCTTACATGTTGCTAACTGAGGATCTTTGTCATGAGCGTTAGTCCCATGTTTGTCCAAGCCCTTGAGGTAAGTTTGTCAAATGCTGTAGCCTCCATATTGCTGCTTATTCTCTAACTAAGGTAAATGCTGGCTGCAACTCTGGAGTAGATTAAATGGGAGACTGCCGTTGAGGGTCGCAGGTCTGGCTGTGTCTTGTTGAAGGACACCACTCTTCTGAACACTAATAGGAAGAAGATATGCTCATCAATCACATGACTTAGATAGTCCGTCGACCATTGACCGGAAGACATTCCCACAATGGGTAACAAATGCTACATCGTCGATAAATAGAGGCTCCATGATAGGACATTCAGTCTTTCTCCATGATAGGACATTCAGTCTTTCTCCATGATAGGACATTCAGTCTTTCTCCATGATAGGACATTCAGTCTTTCTCCATGATAGGACATTCAGTCTTTCTCCATGGTTTCAACAAAAATTATAATTTTAAAATCATCATCTTCAAGTACCGGGCCTACTGGCGTAGGTGATCATGCCTCTCCACAACTTTCGATCTCGACGGTTATTTATCATTTCTGTTGTTGACCTTCTGCCAAGCCATTCTCTTAAGTTGTCTGGTATTTTTTCTCTTTGCTTCCCTCTATCTCTTCGTCCCTCAATTTTTCCAGTTGTTCCAATATATTCAAGTTGTTCCCTTCTCATTACATGGCCAAAAAATGATGACTGTTTCTTCCTAATATTGGAAATTAGCTCTCTTTTTTGCTTTGACCTCTCTCAGAACCTCTTCATTACTCTTCTTAGCCGTCCATGGTATTCTCAACATTCTCCTGTAAAACCACATTTCTACAGACTCCAGTGATTTTCTTGTCTGTTGTCCTATTGTCCATGATTCACATCCATATGTTAAGACTGGCTCTACATAGCATTTAAGAACTCTTTTTCCTGTTTCTATTGTCAAAAATGGATTGCATAGTATCTCCCTCATATTTTGGAAAGCTGCTTTTGCCTGAGCCATTCTGCATCTCACCTCTTTTGTACATCTTCCGTCTGAGGTTAACAAAGTTCACACATATTTAAATTCATTTACCTGTTTTAATATTGTTCCACTGGTCTCTATTTTGCACTGAGGTGATGTCTTTTTCTTTGTTGTTACCATTACTTCTGTCTTTTTGCTATTAAGGTTGAGTCCTTTAATTTTGCTTTCTTTCACTATAATGTCTAACATTTCTTGTAACTCATTTTCACTCTTAGCGATTAAGACTATCATCAGCATAGCTTAGATTATTTATATTATGACCTACAATTGTTATTCCTGGCATGCCCGTTATGGATCTTAAAATAATCTCACTATAAATATTAAACAAATCTGTTGACAGCACACAACCTTGTCTAACATCCTGTTTTATTTGTTGAAACATTCCCAATTGGTTTCCAGTTCTTATGGCCGCTGTTTGTTGCCAGTACATGTTCTTTATTATTCTTAGATCTTTGCTGTCTACGTTTATGCTTTCTAAAATGTTGATTATTTTTTGGTGCTTTACTTTGTCAGATGCTTTATGTTCGTTTTAAAATAGCTGTTTGCAATTATTGAAAACCTACAACAGTGAAAACTATTGTTATTATCTACAAAGAACCGACTTAGAGTAATTATATTAGATTAGACTTAACACTCGTATAAATAATGTAAAGTTATGAAAAAAAAACCTGACATTATTTTCAATACATGACATAATTTTATTGTTTTTAAGTTTAGAAATATATAGACTCTACAGTCAACCTTAGTTTCACAGACTAAGCCAACTTGGCGAGCCTGGGTGGTTCTGGGTAGAGTGACGTCACATAGAGTATATAGCTTCTACTGCTGAATACGTCACGCTATTTGGAGTGGTTTTTTTTTTATTTTAATTCCTGCTCGCGGGGCATCCATATAGTTAGTTGTGCACAGGCTCATCAATAACCGTCTCTGTTGGTTGCTTTCAACAGACCGGCAGAGATATTTCTTTTAGAAAGATCGCTCGATGAATTCTAATTTGTGATGTTGCTGCCTGTGCAGTCAATTAAGGCATTTCAGGAGGTCACCTTCTCAGTAGAATTTGCCAATGCGTGGTGGGGGGGGGGGGGGGGGGAAATTGCTGTGAGCTAAGAAGAGCGGGTAAGGGGAATTCCCGTCAGGAGTGAAATTAATTCCATGGAGAGAATGTGAAATAAAATAATTAGTGATGACTCTTACACTAGACAGTGCCAAGTTTGATAAACATGGAGTTAACTTGGTTTTGGTCTGAATCATTTATTTTCAACTGACTAGTTTTTCTCATAGACTAGTGATATTCTTAGGGGGCGTCTGTGACGAATTCTTTCTCTCTTTCTTTCTTTCTTTCTTTCTTTCTTTCTTTCTTTCTTTCTTCTTTCTTTCTTTCTTTCTTTCTTTCTTTCTTTCTTTCTTCTTTCTTTCTTTCTTTCTTTCTTTCTTTCTTTCTTTCTTTCTTTCATGACCTAAGGACGACATACTCAGCGGACGGATGCTCTCCATCCTTTCTTCTTTTTCGCTTTCGTCCTCTTCCTCCTCCGCTTCTGTTTCCTTAAACCCAGGGCGACATTCTCAGGTGACAGCTGTAGCGTCTGTTTTCATCTTCTTCTCCTTGACCACACAGATTGAAAGAACGGCAAGTAGTCGACGCGCTTGGCGGTGTCTTATGGGGCAACAACTTAGTTCGTTTACGTTTCCTTATTGTGGCCCTCCATATGGCAGGATAGTCCAAGTGTACTTATTTCTTCATTTTCTGTTCTTCGCAAGGTTTTGATTGGATGTCTCTATTTCATGTTTTCTCAACTGATTACGCTGCCTGGCATTTCCTTTGTGATTTATGAGTCTCCTTATAGTATAAAGCCTATCCAGCTCCACCTTCTTTTGTGATTTATGAGTCTCCTTATAGTATAAAGCTATCCAGCTCCACGTTCTCACTACTATCGCAATGTTTTTCTCCTGTTGTTTTCACACTTAAGCAGGGTGTTGATTTCTTTTGGCAAGTCACGTCTAACATTTTCACAAATTTGGAACAAAACTGTAATCTTAATGTCTTTTTGTTGTTTATCTCCTTTTTTTTTTGTTTGTTTATCTCCGGCACCGAAAAGGATGCAAAAAAAAAAAAAAACACCAACAATGAGTATCTCTGTTTAATCTTTTGTTATTTTTTGTGTCTCGTTTTGGGTGGATCACAAACAATTGTTTAGATTTGAAAATCAAGAACACACACACACACACACACACACACACACACACACACACACACACACACACACACACACACACACACACACACACACACACACACACACACACACACACAAAGAAGCATCGAAATTGTCGAAAAACCTATTTTTTTTATGATTTAAAGTGCTGACGTAAATTTGTTAGCACTTTCGATATATATATTTTTTAATCACTTGAAGAAATAAGTTTTAGAAAAGAAAAAAAAAGTAGAAAAGCAAGAAGTTCTCTCCCCTGTCCTGGATCACAGACCAAGGTCATTGTGTATCGTGATTATAGATTCCCATCGAGTTTCAGTAATACAATACAATTACCTGCGTACCTGCTATCATTACAATAAAAATATATATTCCCTGTATTGCCACACAAATTTGATTTGATTAACGAGTCTGAGTAAACACAATTCCCAAAAACAAATGAAACTTTCAAGTGCCAACAACGAAAATAAAACTGCAAGGAAAAATGATCCAACGAGGTGTATTTCACTTCCAATCTGTGAACAAAAATACAACTGCTAGCACAGGCAAGGGAGGTTATCGTGGTAATGTCTGTAAATAGAAACAATTTTAGCTTCAGTAAATAGGTTGTGAAATACACAGAGCAAAAAGTGTACATTGTTTCAGGTTTTTAAGAATGCCTTCAGCCAGCTGAAGGTATCAATTATCTCTCATTGTAGTCATCGATCCACCCATACACTCAGTTCATCATAATGTTATCTCTGTCAGTGTTTTTTTAAAAATAAATTTTATTCATTTCGACCATATCATTTTTTTTAAATGAAAAACTTTTCGCTGCGGGGAATGACCTTTAGTTTATTGTTTGTTCTGCAATTTATTGTTTGTTCTAGAGTTTATTGTTTGTTCTAAAGTTTATTGTTTGTTCTAAAGTTTATTGTTTGTTCTGCAATTTATTGTTTGTTCTAAAGTTTATTGTTTGTTCTAAAGTTTATTGTTTGTTCTAAAGTTTATTGTTTGTTCTAAAGTTTATTGTTTGTTCTGCAATTTATTGTTTGTTCTAAAGTTTATTGTTTATTCTAAAGTTTATTGTTTATTCTAAAGTTTATTGTTTGTTCTAAAGTTTATTGTTTGTTCTGGAGTTTATTGTTTGTTCTAAAGTTTATTGTTTGTTCTGGAGTTTATTGTTTGTTCTAAAGTTTATTGCTTGTTCTGGAGTTTATTGTTTGTTCTAAAGTTTATTGTTTGTTCTGGAGTTTAATGTTTTGTTCTAAAGTTTATTGTCTGTTCTAGAGTTTATTGTTTGTTCTAGAGTTTATTGTTTGTTCTAGAGGTTATTGTTTGTTCTAGAGGTTATTGTTTGTTCTGGAGTTTATTGTTTGTTCTAGAGGTTATTGTTTGTTCTAGAGTTTATTGTTTGTTCTAGAGGTTATTGTTTGTTCTAGAGGTTACTGTTAGTTCTAGAGTTTATTGTTAGTTCTGGCGTTTATTGTTAGTTCTAGAGTTTATTGTTAGTTCTGGCGTTTATTGTTAGTTCTAGAGTTTATTGTTTGTTCTAGATGTTATTGTTAGTTCCACAGATTATTGTTTGTTTTGGAGTTTATTGTTTGTTCTAGAATTTATTTCTTGTTCTAGAGTTTATTGTTTGTTCTAGAGTTTATTATTTGTTCTGGAGTTTCTTGTTTGTGCTAGAGTTTATTATTAGTTCTATAGTTTATTGTTTGTGCTAGAGTTTATTGTTAGTTCTAGAATGTATTGTTTGTGCTAGAGTTTATTATTAGTTCTATAGTTTATTATTAGTTCTAAAGTTTATTGTTAGTTCTAGAGTTTATTGTTTGTTCTGGAGTTTATTGTTTTTTTCTGGAGTTTATTGTTTGTTCTAGAGTTTATTGTTTGTTCTAGAGGTTATTGTTTGTTCTGGAGTTTATTGTTTGTTCTAGAGGTTATTGTTTGTTCTGGAGTTTATTGTTTGTTCTAGAGGTTATTGTTTGTTCTAGAGGTTATTGTTTGTTCTGAGTTTATTGTTTGTTCTAGAGGTTATTCTTTGTTCTAGAGGTTATTGTTTGTTCTAGAGTTTATTGTTTGTTCTAGAGTTTATTGTTAGTACTGGAGGTTATTGTTTGTTCTAGAGTTTATTGTTAGTTCTAGAGTTTATTGTCT